>PISX010033372.1:0-15176 GCA_004024625.1 Mellivora capensis | reverse complement strand
GGAATTCAAGACTCTAGACCTGTTGAGTTTAAAATCTAGTATAGACAGTTTACAATCTAGAAATAATCAGCCAAAGTTCTATTTAATTTGATGGTCTTCATAAGGGGTTGAGTTTTAACACCTCAAAAACTGTTACTCTTATGATTTCTATTTTATAGATGAAGAAACTGAAATTTAGAGTAATTAAGAAGCTTGCCCAACTTCAACTATAACTCTTGTAAGGCTAAGACCGCATATTTGGAATTTCTTTTTTTTTTAAAGATTTTATTTATTTATTTAACAGAGACCACAAGTAGGCGGAGAGGCAGGCAGAGAGAGAGAGGAGGAAGCAGGCTCTCCGCGGAGCAGAGAGCCCGACGTGGGGCTCGATCCCAGGACCCTGGCTGGGATCATGACCTGAGCCGAAGGCAGAGGCCCTAACCCACTGAGCCACCCAGGCGCCCCTGGAATTTCTTTTTCTTTTTTCTTTTTTTTTTTTTTTAAGATTTTTTAATTTATTTGAGAAAGAGGGAGACCATGAGCAAGGGGGTGATGGGCAGAGGGAGAAACAGACTCCCCACTGAGCAGGGAGCCCAACATGGGACTCAGTCCCAGGACCCGGAGATCATGACCTGAGCAGAAGGCAGACACTTGACCAACTGAGAATTTCTGATTTAATAAGTGTGTGATGGTGCCCTAGACTCTGCTATTTGACAGCATGTCTGGTGATTGTGGTGTAGACACTCCATGCACCAGACTTTTAAAGAATACTCTCTTGAAAGAACTATACCAACGTAGTTTTAGTGACACTGTGGATAATGTTTTTCACTTCTCGATTTGCCTTTTGTGGTGATTGTTGTTACTAACTGCTTTTATGATGAAAAAAGGAAATTTTAAATTTACCTTAGACTATTAAATTATGAATAAATTTATAAACTATTTTAATTTTTAAATACAAGTAACCCATGTTATCTCCACATAGCTGTTCAAAAGAACATGTCTGATGTATTGCACTGATATGCAGTGATCACTAACATGTCTTGTTAAGGGAAAACAAATGTGAAGGACAGTGTGTTGTATATCCAATTTTTATGTTAAGAAAAAGGAGAGGAGAAAAGGTGAGAACAAGTACATACATAGTTGTATATGCAAAGAATCCCTGGAAAGACACAGAAGAAGCTGGAACCATCCCTTCCCAGCCTTTTGTTAGATCAAGGGGATTCGGGAACACAGAAAAACTTTGGATCCTTCACAAATGTGGATAATTAGATGTGAGAGCTAGCCTGAAAACCTAAAGATAATTTGTCAACTAGTTTCTAGGAAAAGACATCAGTATTTCAACAATTGATCTTATAAACCAGCATATAAGACAAATCACATCCTTTTTAAAAAGATTTTATTTATTTGAGAGAGAGAGAGAGAGAGAGAGAGCTCGCAAAGGTTGGGGGGAGGGGTAGAGGGAGAAATAGGAACAGGGAAGACTCCCGATCACGGAGCCCGATGTGGAACTCAGTCCCAGACCCTGAGATCATGACCTGAGCCCAAGACAGACACTTAACCGACTGAGCCATTAAGGTGTCCAACAAATCACATAGTTTAAAAAAATTTTTTTATCATGAGATGACAGGAATTCAGTTACATCTTCAGGCTCCACTTCTAATTCTAATTTCCGCCACATCTGCAGTTACTTGCTCCACTGAAGTCTTGAATCCTTCAAATTCCTCTGTGAGAGCTGGAATCAACTTCTTCCAAACTTCTGTTCATGTTGATATTTTGACCTGTGAATCACAGATGTTCTTTTTTTTAAAAATATTTTATTTATTTATTTAACAGAGAGAGAGATCACAAGTAGGCAGAGAGGCAGGCAGAGAGACAGGGGGAAGTAGGCTCCCTGCTGAGCAGAGAGCCTGATGTGGGGCTCTATCCCAGGACCCTGAGATTATGACCTGAGCCGAAGGCAGAGGCTTAACCTACCGAGCCATCCGGGTGCCCCAATCACAGATGTTTTTAATGGCATTCAGAATGGTGAATCCTTTCCAGAAGGTTTTTCATTTACTTGCCCAGATCCATCAGAGGAATCACTGTCTATGACCACTGTAGCTTTATGAAATGTATCTGTCTTCTTTTAAATGAAGCGTATTTCTTAAATGATAAGACTTGAAAATAGAAATGACTCTTTGATCCATGGACTGCAGAATGGACGAGTGGATATTGTGTTAGCAGGTATAAAAAGAGTATTAATTTAATTGTCCGTCTCCATCAGAGCTCTGGGTGCATTGTCAATGAGCAGTCATATTAAAAGGCTTTTTTCCCCCCGAGTCGTAGTCTTAACAGTGGGGTTAAAATAGTAAACCATGTTGTAAACAGATGTGCTATCATCTAGGCATTGTTGTATCATTTCTAGAGCACAGACAGTAGATTTAGCATAATTCTTAAGGGCCTTAGGGGTTTTGGAATGGTAAATGAGCATTGGCTTCAACCTGAAGTCACCAGCTGCGTTAGCCTCTCACAAGAGTCAGCCTATCCTTTGAAGCTTTGAAGCCAGACACTGACTTCTCCTCTCCAGCTAGGAGAGTCCTAATTGGCATCTCCTTCCAACAGAAGGCTGTTTTGTCTCCATGAAAATCTGCTGTTTAGTGTGACCACCTTTATGAATTCTCTCTCGGCTGGATGTTCTGGGGAACGTCCTGCAGCTTCTCCATCAGCACGTGCTGCCTCACCCTGCACCTTGTGTTCTGGAGATGGCTTCTTTCCTCAGACCTCATGCACCAGCCTCTGATGGCTTCACGCTTTTTCTTCTGCCTTCCTTCCTCACCTTTCTCATCCTTCCTCACCTCTCTCAGCCTTCACAGACTACAGGAGTCAGGGCCGTGGTCTGGATTAGGCTTTGGTTTAAGGGAATGTTGTGGCTGGTTTGATCTTCTGTCCTGACCACTACAACCTTCTCCATGTCCGCAAGAAGGCCGTCTTGCTTTCTTACCGTTTGCGTGTTCAGTGGAGTGGGACTTTTAATTTCCTTCAAGAACTTTCCTTTGCAGGGGCGCCTGGGTGGCTTGGTGGGTTAAGGCCTCTGCCTTCAGCTCCAGTCATGATCCGAGAGTCCTGGGATCGAGCCCCGCATCGGGCTCTCTGCTCAGCGGGGAGCCTGCTTCCCTTCCTCTCTCTCTGCCTGCCTCTCTGCCTACTTGTGATCTTTGTCTGTCAAATAAATAAATAAAATCTTTAAAAAAAAAAAAAAGAACTTTCCTTTGCATTCACATCTTGGCCAACTGTTTGGTGTAAGAGGCCTTACGTTTCAGCCTGTTGGCTTTTGACATGCCCTCCTCCTAACCTTAATCATCTGTGGCTTTTGCTTTAAATTGAGAGACGTGTGACTCTTCCTTTAACTTGAACACTTAGAGGCCATTGCAGGCTTATTAAATGGCCTCATTTCAATATTGTGTCTCAGAGAGTAGGGAGGCCGCAGGAGAGGGAATGAGTTGGGGGAACAACCAGTTGGTGGAGCAGTCAGAACACACACAACATTTATCTATTAAGTTCACCGTCTTCTATGGGCACAGTTCATGACTCCCTAAAACAATTACAGTACTAAGATCACAGATCACCATAACAAATATAATGATAATGAAAAAGTCTGAATTACGAGAATGACCAAAATGTGACCGACACAAAATGTTGGATAAGTGGCACCAATCATCTTGCTCGACACGGGGTTGCCCCAAACCTTCAGATTGTAAAAACTGCAGTCTCTGTGGAGCTCAGTAAAGCAAAGGGGAGTGAAACAGGATAAGCCTGTGCTCTCGAAAGGAAAGAAGCATTGGCCATCTGTCTCAAAGCTGTAACTTCCAGAGTTGGTGAACAGATGTACAGGTTCATGACCCCCTACCAGGCTCATCCTTTCATGCCTGAACCCTAGATTTTTCTCTAAAAATATAGGAAATTAATAGCCATTTGGAGGTTGCATTTTATTTCCTAAGATGTGCTTATAAACATTTACCTTTGGGAAGTTGAAAAGAAAGCAATAGATTAGTTTACTCATCTGTGATTAGGGTAACCAACAGAAGTATACATCTGGTGACCTACTTTACTGCCAAGAATTGAATGCGTCCAGTCTCATAATCAGGTTCTGTTTGTACTTTCACTGAGCAGCAGAACAAAAAACTCTCCCTTTCCCCTGTTCTTCCTCCTCCCCCCTCCATAATGGAATAACCTGATGCCATCATTACAAACATAGAGGACCCTTCGTTTCTTGGCTTGCTGGTTTGAGTGGAATGGTGATTCCTGGTGAAATCCAGTTAGCCTCGAAGAGTGAGGCTCTCTGTGGGGCTTATGGATATGCTGTTGCTCTGTTGGGAGTGGTAATCATGAGTCACAGAGGTGGTGGGAATGTTAACTGGAAGGCCCAGGAAAGATCACATTTTTTCTTCTATATTGGTCATTGAAAGTAAGGAAGGCTTAGATTTGAGAGACATCATTGATGCTTGTGGGATACAAGGACGCTGATTTGCCCAGAGTAGACAATCTGTGATAGCGGGTGGTAGGTGTAGGTAATAGGAAGGGGTTAGATGGGTTAAGTAGGGCCAGGTTTAGTGGGGAGGTCTTGAATGACAGACTCGGCTTAGAAATTTATTCTGTGAATAACAGGGAGTCAGTGCATGTTTTGTAGGAAGGGAATAACTTAATGCAAGAAGAGTTTCCCAGACTAATCTGGCAATAATGTTTAGCACATAGCAGAGGCTGACTAACTAAATAGCACGATATTGTAGCAAGTCAGGCATGACTAGATGAGAGCCTGAATTAGGATGGGGACAGAGAGAACAGATTAAAGAGACATTCAAGGAAAGAAACAAGATTTTTAAAAAAACTAACCAGGCCTGGAGAATAACAGAGAGTGAGTAAGGAAATGACTGGTGTTAGTCTTAGAAAAGCGTGCTGTCATTACAGCTGGTAAGAAATAGATATTTGCTTTGCTTTGAACATTTATCAGAGAGAAGGAGAAAAATATGTAGAGTTAGAAGCAATGAGGAACATAAAATTATAAAGGAAACTAAAGAAGCAGAAAATTTTAAATGGTGGTGTCCAGTTAGCATCACATAATAGGGGGCTGCAGCTAAGAAAGTGTTGAGTGTCAAGAAATATATTAAGCAAAGGCTTTTATTTGGGAGTCACAGGTCATTGTTGATTTTCAGAAGTGCAATTAGTTTAGCAGGATTAGGAATGATTCAGGGGGCTAAGGAGAGAAAAGTGCTGAGATAATGGAGATAAAAGGCATAGACCACTTGCCTCTGAAATTTTTTTTTTTAAAGATTTTATTTATTTATTTGACAGACAGAGATCACAAGTAGGCAAGAGAGGCAGGCAGGGAGAGAGAGGAAGAAGCAGGCTCCCCGCGGAGCAAAGAGCCCGATGTGGGGCTTGATCCCAGGACCCTGGGATCATGACCTGAGCCGAAAGCAGAGGCTTTTAACCCACTGAGCCACCCAGGTGCCCCCCACTTGCCTCTGAAATTTAATAGTGACAGGAAGATGAGAAATGAAAATTAATACCAGTGGCAACCTTTCAGATTACCAAAACTGGCAGTTTGGCTAAGAGGTGTTTTCTGCACAGAGGAATAGTAGAAAATTGTAAGATGTGGGAGGGGCTAGATTTGAACCCTTCAGCCTGACTCTGCGGATAAAACATCTGTGCAGATGTGGCCATGTGCTCATGGCTTTAGATTTCCCTCTCCTGTAGCTCCAGCCACACAGTGTTGGGCAGGTCTTTTGCACCTGCATGTTCCCGGAAGTTCTGTTGGAACATTAGAGGCAGAGGAAGGCAGGAGGTGAAGGAGCAGAGTTTCTCTTCTCCTCTTGCTAGTGCATGCATGTGGAGAGGTAAGGGAAGGAGCTAATTTATATCACTTCCCCTACCCCCAAGCCTTACAATATAATTTCATAATCTCATAATCCAGCCCAAACTGGAATTTGGGGTTCTTGACCCGAAGTCCAGATATTCCTTCACACTGTGCTGTCAGGTTGGAGGCCTTGGAGAAGGAAAAGGAGAACCGTATCCCAGGATGGGTTCTGCTGTCCACTCTGAGCCACCCAAACTGGAGTCATAGCTTCTCTTGCCAATTGTTGTTGAGAAAGGGTGGAGAATACGCCGCTCAGAGTGACTGGGTTGTGTCTGTGCGCAGAGTGGACGCTTCCCAAGTAGAAACCCAATTCCACCTGGCCCAAACCAGCAGCACAGTTACTGCTCCCAGGCAGAAACTTTCTGAGTAATTCAGCTGTAGTTTCTCTGTTACAATCTGTTCTCAAGTGGCAGGTCATATGCATCATGCTTTGCGGAAGTAAATGAGTCCTGGAGATATTGTCCTGACCCCTATGTCCTCCTCACTGCTGGACTGATAGCTGGAACTACAAGCATCTGACTCAGCACTTGTTTTTTAGGGTGGAACTCCACAGACAACAGGGGCTGTGGAATATCCTATTTATGGCCATGACAAAAGGAAAAAGTTGATTTGTCAACTTGTTCTGAGGAATTTGCCTGGATACAACTACTCTGAACCCACTGAAGGATCCCATTGTTCTTCCCTCTGCCTCTTCCCCATCAGTCCCCAGGGTGTGATACCAAGCATACATTGCCTCATTATTGCTGATTTTGTTGTTGTGTCTGAAAAAGAGATCCAGATATAATTATTCTTGATTCACAAACTATTAACAGTTGGAGTCTTCTGCAAAGTTCCCCCTGAAGAAATGAGAAAAGAAATGAATAGAGATGGGACTAGGGTTCCAAACCTGAGTGTTCCACACAGGGCAAGTTGTAGCTTGCTACCTGAACAGTAAGTGGGCTTCCATGGAGCTAGTGTAGTTGAGCTGGGAGTCACAAGATTTACTGGAGTTCCACTGACTTCTTTTATCTAAGTGGGAAGATATTTAAGAGAGATAAACCACGTTTTGGACCTGGTACCACACATACAAGGCAGTCAATACTCATTATTCAAGGATTCTGTGTTTGCCAATTTGCCTGCTAACTAAAACTTATTTGACCCCTAAAATCAATATTTGAGGCATTTTAGTGGTCATTTGCGGACATGCACAGATCAGCGAAAAATTTTAGTTACCTGATGTGCATGTTCCCATCTGAGGTCAAACAAGGCAATGTTCTGCCCTTCTTGTTTCAGCTCTCATACTGTAAATAAGTATCCTTTTCATGGTCAATTCAGTACCATGTAGTTTTGCATTTTTGTGGAGGTTTTTTTGTTGGTGGTGATTGTGCTCTTTTTTAAAATGCCCCCCCCCCCCACCCGCCCGCCCCTGCCGAGTGCCGGCCTGCTGTTTAGTGTTCTCTAAGTGCAAGGAGGCTGTGGTGGACTTTACAGAGAAATATGTGTGATAGATAAGGTTCATTCAGGCATGAGTTATAGAGCTGTTGGCCAGGAGTTCAGTCTTAAAAGATCAACAATATGTATTTAAAAAGATGTCTTTCAATAGGAGCCCGCATGAAATGACATTATGTGGATATATTGATTGCTTGATCCAAATGTGGCCAGAGGCTCTCAGGAACCTAACCTTATACTTCTCCTAGGAGCAGTGGTTCCATGGTTGCTGATTCAGTATCCTTGGCAATCTAACAGAGCATGCTCACTGTACATAATGAGAATTGACTGTTTATAATGCAAATGCTTCCTTTAGAATGAGGTATATTTCACTAATAATTTGGGTTAATGGTGAATATCAAACGCCATCCCAGTTGACTAATGAGAATTATAAATATCGTGAGATTTGCGCTGGGCTCCCGCAGCCCAAGCAGCACAGGTATTGGCATCTCTGGTCGACGCCCGGATCCTGGAGCCCTGCAGAGGAAGGGAACTTCTATAGGAGAAAGGATGAGCCCATTTCAGTTGTTGGTAGGCTGTGGGAGGTCCTCTAGAAAACTCAAAACTTTAAACTTAGTTCTCACTTGCCACTAAAAGGAGGATAAAGAGTTGAGACAAAGAAAATTTTCTTGAGGAGTGTCTTTTTTTCCCTTTCTTGCTCTTTTGTTGCTTTCTGCCTTTACTATTTTCTTAGGGAAATCCGTGTTGATAATTATTTTTCTTCCTAGCCACCCAGAAAATAGCATCCTATATTTTACCTGGCAACCCTAGATTGAAGCGAAGGTATCCAGAATCAAGAATTGTGCATGAGAAATTACCAGAAGTTAGCTATTGCTGGAGCATGAACTTTGTAAAGTTTGAGTCATTTAAGGAGTCATGAGGGACAGAGCTGCAGAGGATGGCATCATAGTACTTACCACACTGTGGTAATTATTGGGTGATTTTTATGTTTCTGTCAACTGGGACAAGATGTGCCTCTTACCTCGTCCCAAGTCTTTAGCATAGTGGTTTCCACGCTGTAAATGAAGACTTCACTGCCCCCCTCCATGGTTGTTTGCCTATTTATAAATGTTGAACATAAGAATATTTTGAGTACATAAAACATTTACAAAATTGACATTTTAAAGGGTAAGATAAGGATAACATGTTTAAAATTTTACTTTATTGATTAGTAGTACAAAAAATTTCCTTTGCTCCATGAGAACATATTCATTGAATATGTTATTATTTTTTCTTTGTTTTCTTTTGGTTTAACACTGTGTGATACAGACATTGATGGTATGGTTATAAGTTCATTTTATTTTCATGATTTAAGTAGCTAAAAAAGATAATTAAATTCGTAAAGAGATTTTGAATCAAATAGAAGAAAGACATTGTTGCTTGCACTTGGTAAATCATAATACATGTTTTTCAGTCATATCTATCCACTATGCCAAAATTTTTGTTTCAATTCAGTAATAAGTTTTATTTTCCCATGTTAGTCAGCTATTTTTGCTGATTATTATTAAGGTATTGCATTCTTATATTTCTAGCAAAGAATTCAAAACTCATTAAAGTTCATTTGGAAGATTTAGAAAAATTCTGTTTCCAAACTTTTTGAAGCGTGGAGATATGCAGGTTTTTCCTGACTACCTGTTCTTTCAGCGTTCACATATTCAAGTATTAATGCTAGGCATCATACTAGACTAGAACAGTAGCCACACAACAGACCAAAAATTCCTGCCCTCATTCAGTGGGAGAGGGAGATAGGCAATAAGCTGATAAACAAGTAGAGTTAAAATATGTTAGCTGGTGAGAAGCATTAAAGAGAAAAACAAAGCAAGGAAGGGAAATGGGGAGTGCTGGGAGTTGTTACTACTTTAGATAGGGAGGCCAGGGCAGACCTTGTGGAAAAGTGTTCTTTAAGACTTGAAGGCAATGAGGGAAGATATCTGGGGACATATTGCAGGCAAAAGGAATAGCCAGTGGAAAGCCCTGAGGCAACGTGCCTAGCTTTTGAGGCACCATTGGGGTTTGAGTGGAATAAGTTAAGACAGGGGTACTAGGAAGTGATGTCAGTGAGATAATGATGAAATCATGTAATGACTCATAGGCCATTGTAAGGAATTTGGCTTTATGCTGAGACATATAGGAAATCATTAGATGGCTTGGGGCAAATGACTGGTGTGATTTGACTTAGGTGTTAATAAGGTGACTGGCTGCTGAGGGCAATGGTGTGGTGCAGGAGTTGGACAAAGAGTCTTTGCCAGGACTCATCTGGGAAGCTGTAGTGTTAATCTGGGATGAGATGATTTTGGTTGGGACTAGCATGGTAGCATTGTAGACAGTGAGAAGTGAAACCACACCCAGTGCACCACACCCAGTGCTCCATGCAATACGTGCCCTCCCTAAAACCCACCACCAGTCTCCCCTAACCTCCCACCCCCCGCCCCTTCAAAACCCCTTAGGTTGTTTTTCAGAGTCCATAGTCTATTTATTTATTTGACAGACAGAGATCCCAAGTAGGCAGAGAGGCAGGCAGAGAGAGAGGAGGAAGCAGGCTCCCTGCAGAGCAGAGAGCCAGATGTGGGGCTCGATCCCAAGACAGTGGGATGATGACCCGGGCCAAAGGCAGAGGTTTTAACCCACTGAGCCACCCAGGCGCCCCTCTGTGTTCTTTCTTGAATTCCTTGAGATAGATATATAAACAATTGCTTTCTAAACTTTTAAAATATAACTATAGCTACATTTCACCATTTTTTATTTATCGTTTCAGTATTACTTAGGTAAAAAATTTTTCTAATTACCACTGTGATTTCTTCTCTGACCCATTGGTTGTTTAGATGTGTACTGCTTAATTGCCAAAAACTTGAGGACTCTGGTTATCACTTATATATTGATTTCTAGCTTAACTGAGAATATACTGCACTGTATGTCAATTAATTGATGAGGGTCTATGATAATTCAATTAGGGAGGGAAGGTTATTTCAACAAATGTTACTAGAGTAAGTGAGAGTAAAATAAACCACTTGCCTTTGCCTTATGCCACAAACAAAAATCAGTTTGAGGTAGATCATAAAGCTAAAACTGCAGAACTCCTGGATAATGTTTTTTAGGCTTTTAAGTAGACTTTAAGCAAAGATTGTTGAAGGACACTGAAAGCACTAAACGTAAAGAAAAAATGATAAATTGGAGTTCATCAACATTACAAATTTCTATTCATCAAAAAGAAATTGTAAAGGAAAACCACAGACTGGGAGAAAATATATGTAATACGTGTACCTGACAAAGGACTGGTATCAGAATATAAAAAGAACTCCTATAAATCAATAATGTAAGAACTACAATTTAAAAAATAGACAAAAGCCCTACAACAGATACTGCATAAAAGAAGATGTTTAAAAAGCTGCAACTATTAGTCACCAGGGAGTTGCAAATCAAAACCTCACACTAGAATGGCTCAAATTGAAAGTTTGCCAACACCAAATGTCGATGAGGCTGTGTAAACTGGAGCTCCTATGTGTTACTGATGGGAGTATAGAATAATACAGCTATTTTGGAAAAATGTTTGGCAATTTCTTATAAAGTTAAACATTCATCAACTCTGTAACTTAGCAGTTCCACTCCTAGGTGCTTATCCAAGAGAAATGGAAATATATGTTCACAGAAAGGTTTGTACAAGAATGTTTATAGCAGTGTTATTCATAATAGCTCTCAAATGGAAACCAGATGTCCATTCATCAGGAGAATACATTATAAGTTGTGGTGTTTTCATACAAAAGATTACATTCTATATAAGCCCATTTCCATGAAGTTCATAACTAATCCGTGGTAATAGAAATGTAGAAATGCGAACAGTGATTGCCTTTGGGTTGTGGCACTTCACAAAAATGGGCATGGGGGAACTTCCTGGAGTGATGGAGATGCTCTATATTTTTATTTTGTTTGGTGGTTACACAATTGGATTCCTTTATCAAAATGTATCAGATTGTACACTTAAAAATAGCTTAGTATACAAATTACATTTTGCTTTAAAAAAGTTACTTTTTGCTATTTCCTGCTAATCTACATTATTTCAGAATAGTAAGTTCAAAAAAAGTACTCTATGGTTTCTATTTGTTGAAATTTCTTGAAACTTACTTTATGACCCACATGTGGTTAATTTCTGTAAATGTTTCATGTGTATCTTAAAAGAATATGTAGTCACAGTTGTTGGTTACAACCTTTTCCACATAGGTTGCTAAGGCTGAGTTTGTTAATTGCGTTACTCAAATCTTATGTATCCTTTTTCTTTGTCTTCTTTTTTTTTTTTTTTTTGTTTGTTCTGTGACTTACTGAGAGTGTTAAAATATTTTATAATCTTTATAATTTCAAACATACACATTGCAATTATTTTAAAGACCATATTCTATGACTCATCACCTCTGGGTTCTGTTTTCATTGTCTGTTTCTTGAATAGATGCCCTGGCATGCCTGGTATTGTTGATTGAATGCAAGACATTACATACAAAGAATCACAGATACTGTAGATGTATCTTCCTCCATGGAGCTTGCTTATGCTTCTCATAGGCAGTTATAGTAGGGCAGACCTTCTTAATCCAATGAGGTACCAAACTGATTTGATACTCAGCTCTGGTATTTTTTGGTCTCCTCACTTCATGTGCTTCTAAGCTTCTGCTTTCTGCTTTGGCTTCTCAGCAGTTTTGCCCTGTGCCTCTTAGCCTCTTAAACGTCAATAGATGTCTTTTTTTTTTTTTTTTTTTTGAGTGAGAGAGGGGAAGGAAAGGGCAGAAGGAGAAAGAGAATCTTAAGCAGGCTCCACGCTTTGCATGGAGCCCAGTGCGGCTTGATCTCACAACCCTGAGATTGAGGCTGTGTAACCTCAAAACCTGAACCGAAATCAAGAGTTGGGGACACTTAACCAGCTGAGCCACCCAGGCGCCCCAAGATCAATAGATGGCTTGAAAGGAAAAGCAATAAGGGCACCTGGGTGGCTCAGTGGGTTAAACCCTCTGCTTTCGGCTCAGGTCGTGATTCCAGGGTCCTGGGATCGAGCCCCACATCGGGCTCTCTGCTCCGCAGAGAACCTGCTTCCTCCTCTCTCTCCCTGCCTGCCTCTCTTGCCTACTTGTGGTCTCTGTCTGTCAAATAAATAAATAAAATCTTAAAAAAAAAAAAAGAAAAGCAATATAATGATTTGTGTTAGTTTTGTTTTTCTTCTTCTTTTTTTTTTAAAGATTTTATTCATTTGACAGATCACAAGTAGGCGGAGAGGCAGGCAGAGAGAGAGAGAGAGAGGAGGAAGCAGGCTCCCCGCCCAGCAGAGTCCGATGCGGAACTCGATCCCAGGACCCTGAGATCATGACCCGAGCTGAAGGCAGAGGCTCAACCCACTGAGCCACCCAGGAGCCCCAGTTTTGTTTTTCTTCTAAGATCTTGGCGTCTTGTGTCCTGGCTACCTTGGTAGCACTCTAATGCCTTTAAACAGGTTATTAAATACTTATCCAGGTTTTCTAGTTGTGTTTGATGGGAAGTTGGTCTGATACAAGCTAGCCCCTTGTAGCCAGAGCTGGGAATCCTTCTCTAAGCCCATACAGTGACCTCCTCCTCAGGAGGATGTCATCCTGAGATTTGAAGAGATTTCTTTCTGAATCATTGCCCCAGAACTTTGCCTTCTTTTCCTAGCTATGCAGAAGGCATATCTGAGTCAGGGGGTCTCCTGGACATTTTCCGCATCCATTTCAGTTAAAATCTATGGTCACTGGGTGACTGTTTTCATTCTGGCATGTTTTTAAGAGATTGTGCATGCCCTACCCGCAGGGAGCCCATTAACCTAATTAACTCTGTGATTGGTATTGAATAAAAAGGTGCCTTTGCTACCTCTGGGGGAGGGAACAATCTAATGATTACTGCTTTTAATTCTCTGCTAGGTTGAATTAGTATCTTCTAGCTCCTTGAATTTTGGGTAAACTACCATGGAGCACTGGGCGTGGTGCATAAACAATGAATTTTGGAACACTGAAAAAAATAAAATTTAAAAAGATAAATGTGATAATTCTGTTTGTAAGAAGGATTGGGCGCCTTGGTATTCATGGAGAGGATACTTTCAGTCCCTTTAAATGTAGAAACAGTTTGGGACATCTGGGTGGCTCAGTTGGTTAAGCAGCTGCCTTCGGCTCAGGTCATGATCCCAGCGTCCTGGGATCGAGTCCCACATCGGGCTCCTTGCCCGCCAGGGAGCCTGCTTCTCCCTCTGCCTCTGCCTGCCACTCTGTCTGCCTGTGCTCGCTTGTTCACTCTCTCTCCTTCTCTCTCTGACAAATAAATAAAATTTTTTTTAAAATGTAGAAACAATTTATAATAAATGCTTTTAAGGTACTAGAATAAATTTAGGCCAAGGAACTTTAATTTTATGAAACCTAATTTAAAACCTCAGGAAAAAAATAAAAACACTCCTTTGTACCGAGTTCTGCTGGAATGGAAAAGAGATTCATTTTGAAGGCTTCCCAAGAGAACTGAAGATATAAAGCTCTTGATGTTTTGTTTTTTTCTCAACAGTTCACAAGAGCAGTGATTCCCAGGTTTTCTCAGCAATGTACTCCATTTCCTGGCACACTTAACCACTGATCTCTTTACAAGAAGAAAATTTTGGTGAAGAGTTACCCAGCAAGGAAAGGACGTGTGGCTGTTAAGATAGGTAAGTCCTTTTTTTAGAAGATGGGGAAGGAGGTAGCTTATGGAGAAAGTACTAAAGAACATTTTATTTATTGTGAGTGGGATGCTGGAAATGGATAGTATGTGTTTCACTGTCAAGTTAAAAGATCCTTGTTGCTGAGGACCTTCTAATTCTAGATTTAATTCTCAGCTCTTAGCAGCTGTATAAACTTGGCCACATCACTTAAATTCTCTGAGCCCCTTTCTTTCATCTGTATAAAAAAATTAATACGAAAAGCTTTTGCAAATGGGAGGATGTAATATAAAAATGTAATTATCACTGTTTATTCTTTTGTTGCTGTTATAAAATTCTCTGGAATAGTTAGTGGCCTTGTGTCTCATGGTGCATTTGGGCCATAGAACTTGGTACTGTGAATTTGGGGACTCCATCTTGAGTGCCAGGTGTGGGAGACTTTCCCCACCTGCCCCCCCACCCCCCGTAAGAACATCATTGTACTCTTCTCTTGTCTACAAGTATCTGCTACTTTTTAGAAGATGGGGCAAGGGATGAAAGTTAAAGACAAGATCAAAGGAAAGAAAATACCTGTATGAGTTGTTACGGCAAGCATTATATTAAGTGTTGGGATATATTATTTCATGTAATCCATGTACCAAGTCGTGTAAGGTGGATGTTATCCACTCCATTTTGCCTTAAGAGACAGAATTCCTTAGGCAGTCACTTAAAAGAAGATGAAAACCATTCTGATTTATCATAACTTGGAAGATATTATTGGATGGTGGGAACTTAAAGTTTTTAATTTTTTCTAATGTTTTACAGTACCCACGTACAGCTTCATAAAGTGGTTAATTAAAAATAAATAATGGATTTTAAAGAATCTTTGTCAAGTACCCATTATGAACCAGGTACTGTTTTAGGTGTTTGTTCACATCAGTGAGCAAAACATGAAGATCTAGGCCCTTGTGGAGCTTATGTTCTAGCATTGCGGGAAACAGATAATAAATAATGCACGTATTAGAGAAATAAATAAAGTACGAGGCTATTAGAAGCCAGTAAGAATATGGAAACAAGAAAAAGAAGAACTAAGGGGACTTAGAGGTGCCAGGTGACGCAGGAGTACACATTGCAGTGTTAAATGGAACATCCAGGGTCAGCTTCATTGAGGAAAGACAGGAAATCAGAGTT
>PISX010033371.1:0-15171 GCA_004024625.1 Mellivora capensis | reverse complement strand
GCGGAACCCGCTGGCGTGGTCCCCAAAGTCAACCGCCATGGCTGCTGCGGCCTAGTTAACCGACTGACTGCTGCGGCCTAGTTAACCACCCGCCTCACAGGCGATGCCGCCCCTGCTGCCGCCAGCAAAGGTCCACCACTCAGCTCCCTACTCAGTCCTACTAAAGTCCCTTTCCAGTCCTTCTCAGCCTCTTTCCTCTCTACCTTGTTTTCCTCACAAAGAGTAAAGAACTTTCCCGCACCACACCAACCTCTACCAGGCGAGGGTGTTACACGTCACAGAGACGATCCCGAGTCACCCCGCAAGGCCTGCTGGGATCCACCTCCTTCTGCAGAGCGCCCCCTACAGGGAGAATAGGCTAGACGACTGCACTGGGTACTGCAGCGAGCCTATGGAAGAATTTGTTTCTAAGAACTTCAGAAGGACAATCAATACCCAGCATGGTGGAATGAAGTCCTAATTGGGTGGTAGAGTTGCATAGGTGGGTGCAGTTCTGCCTCCCATAACTCTTCAGTTCTGTCTCCCATAATTCTTAGGAACTACTTCAGTCCTTCAATATAGTCAGTCATACTGTCTATACACTTCCCTTGCCAACCTGAACAAATGAACTTGGAGTCCCCGTCATCAAGAAAATCCAGTGACTGAGCTATGAATTCCCTGAACTCTCCTTATAAATTCACTCTCATGTTTACTTGATCAGCTGTTCTCAGAGGGTCTCTCTTCTTCTTTTAGAGTAAATGTTCTTCTCATAATCAGGGTTTTCCCTATAAGAAATGCTGAAAAAGTGCTTTAAGCTTCATTAAACAGTAACTGGAATCTACATAAAGAAATAAAGAACATGCTAAAGGTAACCACATAAATGAATACAAAAAATAGTATTCATGCATTTTGTAATTCCTCTTTTTTCAAAATGTCATTTAAAGAATGACTACATAAAATAATTGAAGTCTGTAGTTCAGGGGCATACAATGTATAAAGATGTGATTTGTGGCAATAACAGTGTAAACTGTACAGAATGATTTTTTATACCAATTGAAATTAAGTTTATATTAATCTAAAATATACTGTTATACATTAGCATGTTAATTAACCCCCCCAAAAAACACTAAGAAAATAACTAAAAAAATATGCTGAGTAGGAAATAAAAACTATTACCAAAAAAGGAGTCAATGAAACATAAAAGAAGGCAGTAGTGGAGGAATTGGGGTGGAGGGAAATATAAGACCTTTTTTTTAAGATTTATTTGCTTATTTGAGAAAGAGAGTGAGTGGGGGGCAGCAGGGGAGAGAGAGAGAGAATCTCAAGCAGACTCCCCACTGAGCACAGAGTTGGCCACAGAGCTCTATCTCTTGAAACTGAGATCATGACCTCAGCCAAAATCAAGAGTCAGATGCTTAACTGAGTGAGCCACCCAGGCATCCCTGATATAAGACATTTTAGAAAGCAAATGGCAAGATGCAAGTCCTTCCTTATCAGTAATTATATTAAATGTAAAAAGATTACAATTAACAGGCAGAAATGGACAGAATAGATAATTTTTTTAAAAACATGACCCAAATATATGTTTTCCCTAGGAAATTCATTTTCAATTCAAAGATGCACACTGGTTGAAAGTAAAAAGATGGAAAAGGCTATTCCATACCAACAGTAATCAAATGAGAGCTAAAGTTGTTCTCCAAATATCAAAGATTTAAGACCAAAATTGTTAAAATATAAAAAAGGATAAATCATATAATGTTTTAAAAAGTTTAACCCCCTAGATGGGATTTTTTTCTCAGGAAACAAAAGTGGCTCAGTAAATCAAAATCAATTAATATAATACACCACATTACGAGAATGAAGGAAAAAACCCGTGTGGTCATCTAACAGATACAAAAAAAAAAAATCCAAAATAATGCAACACAATCTCATGAGAAAAATATCTCAAGGAGCAGAATAGAAAGGACCTCTCTCTCTCTCTCTCTGACAAATAAATTAAAAAATCTTTTTAAAAAATTAAAAAAATTTTTTTTAAATTTTAAAAAGGAATAAAAGACATCAAAATTGGACAGGAATGAGTAAAAACTCTCTTTATAGAGAACATGAGCCTATATATAAAAATTCCCAAAGAACACATAAAAAAGTTACTAAATCTAATAAATTCAGCAAAGTAGGAGCATACAAAATTCAACATATAAAAATTAGTGGTATTTCTATTTACTAGCAATTCCATCTCCAGAAAAATTAAGAAAATAAGTTTATTTTCAATAGCATCAAAAGACGAAAACACTTAAAAATACATTTAACCAAAGAGGTACAAAATTTACACTGAAAACTACAAATCATTGTTGAAAATAGTTAAAGGAAACCTAATAAGTAAAAAGACATCTTGTGCTTATAAATTGGAAGATATTATTAAGATGACAACACTCTACAAAGTGATCCACAGATTCTATGAAATCCCCATTAAAACCCCAGTAGCAGGGCACATGGGTGGCTCAGTCGGTTAAGCGTCTGCCTACAGCACAGGTCATGATCCCAGGGTCATGAGACTGAGTCCCACATCGGGCTCCCTGCTCAGTGGAGAGTCTGCTTCTCCCTCTCCCTCTGCCTGCTGCTCCCCCTGCTTGTTCTCCGTGTGTGTGTGTGTGTGTGTGTGTGTGAAATAAGTAAATAAAATCTTTCATTAAAAAAATCTAGCCTTTTCTTTTTACAGAAATGTTAAGGCTGATCCCAAAATAACATGGGCAAGGGACCCTAATAGCCAAGATAATCTTTAAAATGAAAAATAAAGTTGGAGAAATCACACTTCCTGATTTCAAAGCTTACTATACAAGGTTAGAGGATCCAAAATAGAGTGGTACTATCATAGAGACAAGCAGATCAATGCAATAGAATTGAGAGTCCAGAAATAAATCCATGCATCTATGCAATCGATTTTCCGCAAGGTGCCAAAACCATTCGGTGGGGAGGCAATAGTCTCAAGCAAACTGTTCTGATATAACTGGATATCCACATTGAAAAGAATGAAAGTAGACTATTAACCTCAGTCCATATACATAAATTGACTCAATTTTTGTGTGTTGTGTTTGTTGTTGCTGCTTGTTTGAGGTTGTTGCTTTAGTTACTTTTCTAAATTATTTTTATGAGGTATCTAATTTTTTCTTTTCATGTATGGCCACTGAAGTCTGCGTTTCATTAGCTCAGCGGTCAGCTGGTATATTGACAGAGTATCTATAAACACCTGAAGCCCCCAGATATTTTTGTCAGAAGTTTAAAAGCTCCCCACTCTTGGAGATTTGCCTCTGGGTTGGGACACTCCCTTCAATGCTTAGTCAGGCTAATTACAACACTGCTTTCACCTTTACTCTTGCTTGTGCAGAGCCTGAAGGTCAGCTGGAGGTGAAAGTTTGGGATCTTCGTTGAGGATTAGGCCTTTTCTGAGCACGTATCCAATCTTGGGCCCATGCTCTTAAAAGCCCTCACTTCCAGGGTGCCTGGGTAGCTCGGTTGCTTAAGTATTGGACTCTTGATTTCGGCTCGGGTCATGATCTCAGGGTCGTGAAATGGAGTTCTGCATTGGGCTCTGTGCTCGTTGTGGAGTCCGCTTGTCCCTCTCTCAGCTCCTCTTCCCTACTCCCGCATCAAATAAATTAATTAATTAAATCTTTAAAAAAAGAAAAACCCCTCATTTCCCCACATATTTCCTTTCCCACTCTCTTCCCAGCCTTTTTGATCCATCTGTTTGTCCTGTTCGCCCTTTCCCCAGGCTCATATGGTCAATTCTTTTAAGTGTTTTTTGGCAAATGCCATCTGGAAAGCTACCCCAGACCTGGAAACACTCTGTGCTGGGCAAAACAAAGGCAAACCCTTGTACACCAGTCCTTCAGGGATCCACCAGATAGATGGAAATACACAACTACAGTTCTTTGAGAATAAGGTCTGTATTGGTCCCTCGGGTACTTGGCAACCTTCACTAGTTGCTCAGGCTGCTTTCTTTCTTTTTTTAAAAAGTATTTTTATTTATTTATTTGACAGAGACCACAAGTAGGCAGAGAGAAGCAGGCAGAGAGAGAGGCGGAAGCAGGCTCCCTGCAGAGCAGAGAGCCCAATGTGGAGGGCTCCATCCCAGGACCCTGAGATCATGACCCGAGCCGAAGGCAGAGGCTTTAACCCACTGAGCCACCCAGGCGCCCCTCAGGCTGCTTTCTTCATGGCCACCTCCAATCTGGTGTGTGGAGAAGGACAAGTAGATCCTTTAAAACATCAGAAAGCAACATTTTTTAAAAAATCAGAAAACTCTTTCTCTTTTGCTGCAATGCACCTGCTTGTTATTAAGCTTTGCCCTGGTTGTTGTAAATTTTCAACTAGACTCCAGAGTAAAAGTTGATTCTGACAGTTTTTGCTAGCTCACTGATGGAGGGATGGAAATCTGGGGTTTCCTATTCTGCCATTTTTTGCATAAAGAAAGGTATCATCATCCCCAAAAATTACTATTCCAAATGAGATTAATTTCATCTCCCTGTCATCTCTCACTCATCCTTGAAGCTCAGCTATCACCTCCTCCAAGAAGACTTTCCTGACCACTCCACGACCAATACCGTAATTAGTGTTTTTTATTCCTCATTCTCATCAACTAGACTTAGTCCCTTGAGAACAAAGACTGTATACTTTCATTTCTGGATCCCTAGGACTTAACAGCATTCCAGATACAAGCTAGTGCTTATAAGTGCCAAAGAGAGGGGACAATGGCATAATGAAAGGGGAAAAGGAAAGCAAGGGAGAAAAACACAAACTATTCCTTGATTCTTATAATTCTGGTTAAAATTCACACTGAAACCTCTAAGACAATATCCTTGTCATGGAATCAATCCAAAGAAAAGTAGTTTTTTTAAAGAGACACACACATCCCAAAAGAAATTCACCATATCCACACTGATGCATCTATCTTTTGGAGAAGGGCTTTCATACAATGTTAAACTTCATAACAACTTCAAACTATTCCTAAATTAATGCAACAACATTTCATAAATACTGAGATGTTTTAAAATTATTATTATGAAATTTGAGTTAATTTTGTCCTTCAAGACCTTTGTGGAATCAATTTCCATTGTATTAGAACAGGAAGGTGATATATAATGGCCTATAAAGTGAGATTTTACAAGTAACCTGAATGAGTTATCATTCTTGATGAAACAATGATAATATCACAAATACCACGACCCTTTACTTTGCAGGTGTGCAAGTTTGCAAGGTGTGAATATATGTTTACAAGAGAGCAGAACAATTCAATTGCATAAATTAATCAATCTGAGAAACCACATTAAAAACATAACTAATTTTTACATGATTTTCAGTAAGTTCATATACTTTCAATTTTAGTATAACCTCTGTCACAAAGGCTTCATAACAACTTTAAATGATAATCATTGATGATAAAGGAAGGAAAATAACATTTTAAAATTCATCATTTTAGTATGTATCTACGCTTGTGCAGATTTAATCTCCCAAGAATCAAAGGTGGTAAATAGACTAGAGAAAAAGCATATACAGTAAATATAAGCTATATATGCTGAGTACTGAGGAATAATTTTATACTGTTTTAGGAAAATTTACACCTTTTATTACATTTGGTTTCTTCTCTAATACTTTGCACCCACAGTGACCTCTACAGTATAGCTTCCCAACAGACGCCAAGAGAAAAAAGAGGAGGCACCTGGGCAGTTAATCTCAGAAATACTGGTCACATTCCCTGAATTTTTTTCCCCACGTGAGCAGAATACGCCAGTAGGAAACCATAGTAGATAATCGACACAGTGTGAGCATATAGCTGAACGCAATGTCACATTGTAAGTAAATATAACTTACAATCAATTTCATCTAACCCATTTTGACAACACACATAGTTATTATTGTGCTTATGGTAAAATTAGCCATGAAGAGTAAGTAGATCTCATAAATTCATTTTATGCAGGCAAACTGGATTTTTGTATTTCCTTTCTCCTTGTTAGTTCTCAAGTATCTGTAAGTAACATCACAACTGAATATTTTCGCTGGAGTCATTCACAACTTTAAGTCTTTCCACCCCCACATCCACCTCAGACACACTCATACACACAATCTCTTACATCTGCTCCAGGGTTCCCTGGAGAACTCAAGGAAGTGGAGACTCAGGGACATTGAGCTCCAGCAGACTAAATAGCTGGCAAGTCATGCTTGGATCACCACACTTGGAGGGGAGGGCAAGGACAGATGAGTCATCAGCCAAGTGTCTTGGTGTGAAACAAAGAGGAATGGACTCTTAATCCACTAGGACCTGAGAGTCTGAAAGTTGGGCCAGAAGGTAAGGGCTAAAGTAGAAGGGGAGGAACCAACTCGGTGGCAGATCTGTGAGCAGCTCTTTCTTTCAGGCCAAGCATAGACTGACTAGTACAGAAAAACTGGGGACACAGCCTTTGAGGAAAATCACTGGGCTAGACTTGAAGGAAATGGATAGATCCTTTTGCCCCAGCTGTTCTTAGAAATAGCTTACCAATGGGATCACCTCCAAAATATATACCATTAATATAAATGCATGTATACTACAGTGCAAAATGACTACTATTCTGGTTTTGATCTGATGGCAAGGAGGAGACTTTTGAGGGTGCTGAGTACCTAAAGGTCAAGAGACAATAGATGATGATTGAATAAACAGGAAGAGGTAAGGTCATCTTCTGTTTTTCAGCAGTGACAGTGGTATGGATGAGCCCAACCCCATACCATCCCTCAGCCTCTTTTGAAATGCCACTAAGGTATTTCTTTTCCACAACCTTTGTTAGCCTTGCTCAATGGACTACATTTTGCTACTAGAAAGGAGTGGGCAACAGGGAGACCTAGTAGGACTTTATCCAAATCGTTCTAACTTAGAAAGGACAGGCCTATAAAGCCACTGATAGAAGAAATCAGTTATCTTTCCAGACTTGCCTCAAGGCTGAGAGGAGAGAATGGTGACTTCTTCACAAACTCTTCCGCTGCCTGGGTTCCACACTCCGCTGCTGTCCTGTTCTCCACAAGGCAATGACAAGGAAGAGAACTGACCACTCTCTGGAAGTGCCACCCCAGTTTCTGGAAGTTTGGGACCAGAGTTTAGAAGAACCCAAATCATACAATGCCTTGTGCCAGGTAAGGGCACTCATTACCCATAACCCTAATAAGTACAAACTCATACAAACCCTGCAGGAGAGACAGACCTGAACCCATCAGAGCAGCAACTGAGAAGACAACATTTCCGCCCTATTCTCTCTGCCCAAGGGTGCACTCAGCACTGTGCCCTCGTCAGAGATGTGAGAAGAGGAGGAAGAAAATTTCCTCTGACCCCTCTGTCCAAAGTTCTTCCGGCTGGACTAAGAATTAAATTGACATGAGACAGATTAACAGGAGAAAAAACCAGAGTTTCATTACCTGCTCATAGAGGTCCAATAATGAAATTGAGACCCAAAGAAATAACCAAGGCAGGGGGTGCCTGGGTGGCTCAGCGAGTTAGGCCTCTGCCTTCGGCTCAGGTCATGATCTCAAGGTCCTGGGATTGAGTCCCACATCGGGCTCTCTGCTAGGCAGGGAGCCTGCTTCTCCCCCACCCCCCATCTCTGCCTGCCTCTCTGCCTACTTGTGATCTCTCCCTGTCAAATAAATAAAATATTAAAAAAAAAAAAAGAAATGACCAAGGCAGGCAGGTTTTATACATTTTATACAAAGAGGCAATAAATTTGTGAGGAATTGACAGGACAAAGAAAACTTTTATTTGGGAACTTCAATTAGTAATGAATTTTAAATAGAATTTGGGCCAAGATAGTAAATTAGTAAAAAGTAATAAGGTTTCTGGGGTGCCTGGGTGGCTCAGTCATTAAGCATCTGCCTTTAGCTCAGGTGGTGACCCCAGAGTCCTGAGATCAAGCCCTGCCTCGGGCTCCCTGCTCAGCAGGGGGCCTGCTTCTCCCTCTCTCACTACCCCTTCTTGTGTTCCTTCTCTCACTGTGTATCTGTTAAATAAATAAATAAATAAAATCTTTTTAAAAAATGTCTCTCTACCTCCTGGTGTAGGGAGGGGCTCTTTCCCATGAGAGATTTATTTCCCACTTTCAGGGTGACAGAAGAGGTTCTGAATGTGCTTGTTGAATAGCCTATTTTTTAAGTAAACTTAATTCAAAAGAATCAATATGTCATTGTGGTACATTTTGGGGCAGCCTGCCCTGGGTCCCTACAGGTGCTTCTGCTCTGAAGTGCCACATGTCATCTCTCTGAAATGCACCTGTTTTCATCTGCCCTTACTCATCCACAGCTGAATGAATGCTTTTGATACTTTCTTGCTGGTCAGTCATAACAACAACTATGATTTAAGGAGTGCTTACGTGCAAAAAAAAATTGTATGTGTTACCTCATTTTATCCTCAAAACCATCCCATGTATTATAGGTACAATTATTAACTCCTTTTACAAATGAAGAAATTGGGGCTCATAAAGGCTAAGTAATTTACCCGAGCTCACACAGCTAGGAAGTGGTAGATTTAACATTTTTGTGAACACTTTGCAAACTTGCTTTAGATCCTTTTAAGAAATGTAATGTTAGTGATACAACTAAAACTCTCTTCTATCACATTTTCTCCCTCTTTTGCTTCCTCCTTCTCTTTCCCAGTTTGATATACATGTTCTTGTATATGCTTTTATAGATATGTATTTATTCATAAATGATATAGTATTATCTCTGCAGTAAATAATATCAACTTTTTTCAAACTTGCATTTTCCACTTTCCATGATGTTTTCTAGATCTTCCCATGTTAATAACTGTAAACTAGTTCATTCATTTTAAGGGTTTAAGAGTCTCCTGTTATACATCTGTGAGTATGTTCTTTGAAGTAGAATTTTCCCCATGCATGCATCTCCAGGCTTATTATATATTGCTAAATTGTTCTCCAAAATGGTCTTACTTACCAGTTTACATTTCAGTCTCATTACAAGTACAGAATTTCTGCATTCCAGAACTTACTGAACAGAGTCATCTTAAATATAATAGCACAGTTGAAACAATCGATGTTTAAGAGTCAGGACAAGGTAGCAGTTCCCAAGCCTAAGCATCTGTCAGAATCACCCAATAGACTTATAGAATGCATATTTCCAGGACTGGCCCCAGATCAAATGCTCTTTGGGTGATCCTGATGAAGTTGTTCTGTGAACAAGAATTTGTAGACGACTAGTCTCAGCTACATTCTGACCATAAACTCTTCCAAATTTTCATTTTTAACCTACATGTTAGACTACTAGAAAACAACATACATGGCTGCACTGACTGCTCCCCTTTATACATTACCATAAAATATGTGCCTGGCTTTTATAAGGTCTATCACAGAAGAACCATATAAGATTGGGAGTGAGGACTTAATCTCACAAAACAAACTGAGGGTTGCCCGGGGGAGAGGGTTAAGGAGAGGGTGGTTGGGTTATGGACATTGGGGAAGGTATGTGCTATGGTGAGTGCTGTGAAGTGTGTAAACCTGGTGATTCACACACCTGTACCCCAGGGGCAAATAATACATTTTATGTTAATAAAAAAAAATAAAAAGAATTTAAAAAAAAAGATTGGGAGTGAGGAGGTGTGCCTGGCTGGCTCAGTTGGAGGAGCATACAACTCTTGATCTCAGATCATGAGTTTGAGCCCGACGTTGGGTGTAGAGATTGCTTAAATAAATAAATCTTAAAAAAAGGAATTGGGAGGAACTAGGGTTGAAATTATGTAATTCTGTTTCATACTGCTGTATTCTGTGTTGAAGTCCCTAATTAAGAAATAATAGTCTTGGGATGCCTGAGTTGGCTCAGTCAGTTAAGCGTCTGCCTTCGGCTCAGGTCATGATCCCGGGGTCCTGGGATGGAGTCCTACATCCAGGCTCCTTGCTCACGGGGAAGCCCACTTCTTCCTCTTCCTCTTCTTCTTGCCTGCCTCCCCCCTGCTCGAGCGTTCGCATGTTCTTTCTCTCTCTGAAAAATAAATAAAATCTGTTAAAAAAATACTCTTGTTTTAGCTGCCCCAAATTTACCAACAGCAGCCAGACAAGAAAAGGGGAACAACCTTACACTGTAAACTTTTAAGAGAGAACCAAGGGAAAAAATTCTGGTGCTCCCAAGCCCACCTCCCTTCTTATAATTAGGACTGAAGAAAGGAGGAATATTTACAAAAATCGTACAACTTCCACCAATTTTCTTCAATTATGAAGACATGACCTATAAGGGTAAATAGGAATAAAATTGCTTAATTTTTCTTGAGTCAGTTTTAATAAGTCATATTTTTCTAGGAATTTTCCAACTTGATCTGAAGTTGCCCATTTGGTTATTTATAATACACTCTATCTCTTTAATGTCTGCAGCATATGTAGTGATGCATCATTTTTCATTTCTGACATTGATTATTTAGATCTTTTCTTATTTCCTTGATCAGTCTTGCTAGAGATTTGTCAATTTTATCCATCTTTTTGAAGGAGCAACTTTGGTGTTGTTGGCCCACTTTTGTATTACTGTTTTTTTATTATATTTCATTAATTTCTGTTCTCATTGATAATGTTAAACATCTGAACCCTATAGTCCCACCCATTTGTGGACCACTCTGCCTTCACATATACCAAAAGTAGACCAACCTCTACTCTTCCTCAGTGCCTCAGATAAGATCTGTTTCCATCCTTCCTCATGACTTCCATAAGATTTACCCACAATTCCCTTGTTTACCTGCCTCTATAAAACCTCAGACCCACTTCCTTTTCTTAGAGATATTCCTCATTAAGGGGCTTACCTGATTGCAATAGCATGAATAAAATCATCTCCTTAATTGTCTAGTATATTTTGTTCTTCATATCACCTTTACTGCTTTCTTCCTTTTACAATCTTTGAACTAATTTTTTAATGTAATGAACTCCTTAAATTTCAATCTTTCTTCTTTTTAATATAGATATTTATGACTAATTTTCCTTCAAAAAAAAACCTAACTTTCCTTCCAGGTACCAATTTAGCCAAATCTCTTAAGTTTTGATAGGATATATCTACCTATCTAGATATAGAGAGAGATTTGTATTATATATATAGTTGTGAGATATATATAGACATATATACATATATATATGTTGTGAAGTTCAAATTATCTCCTAATTTCCATTGTGATATCATTTTTAATCCAAGGATTATTTCAAAATCTATTTCTTAATTTCCCAAATATGGAGGTTTTCTAGATATATTTTTATTATTGATATCTAATTTAGTTGCATCAAGGTTAGAAACTACATTCTTTATGATTTCAGTTATTTGAAATGTGTTAGGAATATCATTATGGCCCAGCTCACGAATATATTTGATAAATGTTTCCGTGTATACTTGAAAACATTTTTTTCTGCAGTTTTTGATATAGTACTCCCAATATTTCATTAAGTTTGTTCATTGTACTGTGAACAAAATAATATAACATCAGATTATAATTCAGAATAAAATGAATATGTATGAGTCTATACTGATAGAAACAAATGATTGCGGGGTGCCTCGGTGGCTCAGTCAGTTAAGCATCTGCCTTCAGCTCAGGTCATGATCTCAGAGTCCTGGGATCAAGTCCTACATCAGCTCCCTGCTCAGCGGGGCATCTGCTTCTCACTCCTTCTGCCCCTCCCCCCACTCATACATTCTCTCTCTGACACATAAACAAAAATCTGAAAAAAATGATTGAATAAATATATAAATGTGAGAGAAGGGACAAATGTCCCATGTAAAAGGTTTTGAAATAAATTATATAGATATTTCACCCTAAAGGAGAGGGAGCATAATTTCCTACCCCTTGAGTGTGGGTTTTAACTAAATGGCTCAATCCAAAGAATAGAGTGTGGAAAGGGGGAAATAATAACATTACAGTGGAAAAACCTGGCAGACACTAACTTAAACAAGCAATCAGAATTAATATCATCAGAGATAAGACATACTGAAATCACATACCCTTTGATATGATACAATGAGATGGGTACTCAATTTCTATGGTATTCTTTCCAAAAACCCATAACCCCGGGGAAATCAAGATTTCAGTCATGAAAAAACATCACATCGAACAAACCTGAATTGAGGGACATCTACAAAATACCTGACCATTTAAAATTAGCAAGGTCATGGGACGCCTGGGTGGCTCAGTTGGTTAGGCGGCTGCCTTCCGCTCAGGTCATGATCCCGGCGTCCTGGGATGGAGTCCCACATCAGGCTCCTTGCTCGGCGGGGAGCCTGCTTCTCCCTCTGCCTCTGCCTGCCACTCTGTCTGCCTGTGCTCGCTCGCTCTCTCTCCCTCTCTCTCTGACAAATAAATAAATTAAAAAAAATTAGCAAGGTCATGAAATACAAAGACTGACAAATTGTTACATATTGGAGGAGACTAAGGGGTTATGACAAATAAATCCCATGTATTATTCAGGATGGTATACTGCAAACAAAAGAGGACATTCATGGATTTGGTGAAATCTGAATAAGTTCTGCACATTAATTAATAGTAAATGTACCAGTGTTAATTTCTTACTTTTTAAAAATGTGCTATGGTTACTTAAGATGTTCATATTAGAGGAACCTTGGTGAAGAGGATATAAGAACTCTCTATCCTATCTTTGCAACTTTTTATATATTTAAAGTTATTCCAGTATTAAAATTTTACTAAAAACACATTTATTCATTGTGTTGTCTAAATTATATTTATACATATACATACACATGCACAGAAAGACAGAAAGAGTTTTTGTTCTGCCTGTATTGTCAATTATTATGAGAAGTATATTGAAATTTACCACTATGATTGTGGGTTTGATTCTCCTTGTAGTATTCTCAATATTTGCTTTTAAATTTTGAGATTATGTTATTGGAAACACAAACATTCTTAATTGTTATATCTCTTGGTGAACTGAAACACTTATTTGTATGACAATTCCCTTTTCCTCTCTATTAATGATTTTTACCTTAAATTCTATATTGTCTGTTAATAAGAGTAAGCTTTCATGCTCTTTATACTATTTTCCCCTGATTTTTGACATGCTAATTCCTTACCGGGTTGCCAGTCCTCAGTGCTTGTGGGTATGTAAATTACTGCAATTCTTTCAGAATAATATTTGGAAATATCTTCTAAAGCTTAATACTAGCCTACCCTCTGACCCAGGAATTCTATTCCTAGATACATACCCAAGATAACTGAGTACATATGTTCTTCAAAAGACATGCACAAGAAGAGAAGCTTTATTTATAATAGCCAAAAACTAGAAAAAAGTCAAATATTGATCAATAGTAGAATGAATAAATAAATGGTGGTATGTTCCACCAACAGTGTAGGAGGGTTCTGCTTTCTCCGCAACCTCACTAACATCTGTTGTTTCCTGGCTTGTTGATTTTAGCCATTCTGACTGATGTGATGTGGTATCTCATTATGGTTTTGATTTGTACTTCCCTGATGCTGAGTGATATGGAACATTTTTTCACGTATCTGCTATCCATTTGTATGTGTTCTTTGGAGAAATGCCTGTTCATGTCTTCTGCCCATTTCTTAACCAGATTATTTGGGCTTTGGGTGTTGAGTTTGATAAGTTCTTTACAGATTTTGGATACTAGCCTTTATTTGATATGTCATTGCAAATATCTTCTCCCATTCCATAGGTTGCCTTTTAGTTTTGTCTATGTTTCTTTTGCTATGCAAAAGCTTTTTATCCTGATAAAGTCCCAATAGTTCCTTTTTGCTTTTGTTTCCCTTGCCTTTGAAGACGTGTCTAGCAAGAACTAGTTGCAACCAAGATCAAAGAGGGTGCTGCCTGTGTTCTCTTCCAGGATTTTTATGGTTTCCTGCCTTACATTTAGGTCTTTCATCCATTTTGGCTTTATTTTTGTGTATGGTGTAAGAAAGTGGTCCAGTTTCATTCTTCTGCATGTGGCTGTCCAATTTTTCCAGCACCATCTGTTGAAGACACTGTCCTTTTTTCCATTGGATGTTTTTTCCTGCTTTGCAAAGATTAGTTGGCCATAGAGTTGAGGGTCCATTTCTGGGTTCTCTATTCTGTTCCATTGATCTGTCTGTTTTGTGCCAGTACCATACTGTCTTCATGATTTCAGCTTTGTAATACAGCTTGAAGTATGATTTCAGCTTTGTAATACAGCTTCAAGTCTAGAATTGTGGTGCCTCGAGCTTTTCTTTTCTTTTTTGACTTTGCTTTGGCTATTCAGGGTCTTTTCTGGTTCCATACAAATTTTAGGATTGTTTGTTCCAGCTCTGTGAAAAATGCCAGTGGTATTTTGATAGGGATTTCACTGAGTGTGTAGATTGCTTTGGGTAGCATAGACATTTTAACAATATTTGTTCTTCCAATCCATGAGCATGGAATGTTCTGCCATTTCTCTGTGTCTTCCTCAATTTTTGTCATAAGTGTTTTATAGTTTTCTTGTGCAGCCACTCTAGAATCTGTGTGGAGGTTTTTCAAAAAGTTAAAAATAGAACTACCCTACAACCCAACAATTGCACTACTAGGTATTTATCTAAAAGATGCAAAAACAGTGATTCAAAGGGCACATGCATCCCAATGTTTATAGCAGTAATATCCACAATAGCTATACTATGGAAAGAGCCCAGATGTCGTTCGAAAGAGGAATGGATAAAGAAGATGTGGTATGGGACGCCTGGGTGGCTCAGTTGGTTGGATGACTGCCTTCGGCTCAGGTCATGATCCCGGAGTCCCGGGATCGAGTCCCACATTGGGCTCCCAGCTCCACGGGGAGTCTGCTTCTCCCTCTGACCTTCTCCTCGCTTGTGCTCTCTCTCACTGCCTCTCTCTCAAATAAATAAATAAAATCTTTAAAAAAAGATGTGGTATATATATATAGAGAGAGATATACATACAATGGAATATTACTCAGCCATCAAAAAGAATGAAATTTGTCATTTGCAATGACATGGATGGAACTAGAGGGTATTATGCTAAGTGAAATAAGTCAGAGAAAGAAAGACAGATATGATATGATTTCACTCATGTGGAATTTAAGAAACAAAACAGATGAACATAGGGGAAGGGAAGAAAAAATAAAATAAGATAAAAACAGAGGGAGGCAAACTATAAGAGACTATTAACTATGGAGAAGAAACTGAGGGTTGGTGGAAGGGAGGTGGGTGGGGAGATGGGGTAA
>PISX010033370.1:0-15178 GCA_004024625.1 Mellivora capensis | reverse complement strand
CTCTGAATATCTTTCAATTTCTTTATTTCTGTTCTCATAAATTAGTAACTGTGCTTAGTTGCTGTAAGGATAATAGCCTCCAAACTAGTGTCTCTACCTCTAGTATCATCTTCTGATCTATATTACATGTTGTTGGGACAATTGTCCTAACATACAGATAGAGCATGAAAATAACTGGCAGCTCCTTTACTATCTCTTATCTATTTATAGGATAAATCAGTTGTCATGAATGTGATATATAAGGTCCCTCAATGAAAGAACCTCATCTCTAACAGCTTTTCATTTGTGACAATTTTCCATATATATATATATACACACAAACACTACCTCTCTGCTCAAGCCGCATTGAATTGATTGCTGTTTACTGAATCACAGTGGCATTATCATACCTCTTTGTAGGATAGTTCCTTCTGAAATGCTACCCTTGATAATCTTTACCCTTCAAGACTGTTAAGACTCAATTACCATCTCCCCTATAATCTTGTCTTCTGCAAGGGAGAAAGAGCTTATGTTTAAAGAGACTTGGAAAATTCTAAATTAAATTAATTTACTTACAAGAAACTTAAGTATGCTTCTAGTGATAACAAATATCCAAGTGGGGGGAATCTAGTGTGCATCTTTCCCAAAGTGATTTTGCCACAGAATACATTTTTAGGCAGAATATCTTGTGGACCAGATTTCATGGAATACTAGTTTGAAAAAGGTTTTTTAAAACCTTTTGAAAAAAAAAACGTTTTTTTCCAGCTTGATATAAAAATGCTTATCTGGAAATGAGATGCATGAGCAGCTCAGTTGGTTAAGCGTCTGACTCTTGATTTTTGCTCAGATCATGATCTCAATTTCCTGAGATGGAGCCCCACATGGGCATGGAGATTGCTTGAGAGACTCTCTCTCTCTCTCTCTGTGCCGCTTCTTGCATTCTCGCTTGCTCTCTCTCTCTCTCAAAAATAAATTAGTAAATAAATAAATAAGTAACTGACAATAAAGCTTATCTGGAAAGACAAATTGAAGTGATTTATACATAGTACCTCGTAACCATCTTGCTGATTCAAGAAGCCCCAGATAAAATTTTTATAAATTATCTTAATTTCTTCAGTGTATTTTATATTCAGGAAAACTTTTTTACCCTAAACAAGTTAGTGTCTTTAAACAAGAATTTTTTTTTTGTAAACTTTACTGGCAAAGTATTAAATTAACATATTTGATTTAAAAATAGTGTTTAACACTAACACAGTTGCTGATACAAAGCTGATGGTCTTCTTTTTCTTCTTTCTACTAAGTGCCACCATATTGTTGGTCCTGTGAGTCATTTCTTTGCTAAGACTGGCTGAGAAGGGAAGCAGAAGGTGAGAGGCTTCTAATTCTTGACACAGCAAGGGATTGCTTTTTGTAATGCTTTTGATGAATTCTAATCTCTTTCCTGTTTTGCAGAAATTTGGAAGTTATTCTGTAATTATCTAGTCAGAGCTCAATGGAGTTATCCTTCTCCTAAAAAAAAAAATCAGGGATTAAATTAAAAATCCTTCCACTTTGAGGAAAGAAAAATTTATTTTCTTTCTTTTTATATTGTCAGCTTTAAATTTTTCTCCTCTTTGGGGCACCCAGGTGGCTTAATCAGTTAATCATCGGCCTTCAGCTCAGGTCGAGATCCCAGGGTCCTGGGATGAGTCCCAGATGGGGCTCCTTGCCCATCTGGGAGCCAGTTTCTCCCTCTGCCTGCCACTCCCCCTGCTGGTTTGCTCCCGCTTTCTCTTTCTCACTCTGTGTCAAACAAACAAACAAACAAACAAACAAAATCTAAAAAAAATTTTTTTAAATAAAATTTTCTCCTATTTGTAGTTTTTTCTTTATTGATCTGAAGTCACTTTTTTCATTTCTTTTCTTTTTTCTCTTCTTTTCTATTATTTTCTTTTCTTTTCTCTTTTTCATTCTTTCTTTTTTTTTCCTCTTCTAGATCCAGAGGGGTAGGGGGAGAGGGAGAAAGAGAATCTTAGGCAGGCTCCATGCCCAGCATGAAGCCTGGTGTAGGACTCGATCTCAAAACACTGACATGACTTGAAACAAAATCAAGAGTCAAATGCTTAACCAGCTGAGCCACCAAGGCACCTTGAATTCACTTATGACTCTCTCACATATTATCTCCCAGTCTAACCTTTAATCCTGATGGCTTATGGTTTTTACCCTTCTTTATGAAAATTTCTCTAATAGGTAGAATATATACTCATATAAGAGGATACCGGGTAAGGTGGAAGCTACATTCTCATGTGTAGACCCAGTGAATAAAGCTAGTGGTCAAATATCTGCCATGTTTCAATATTAAGACTCAGACAGATGCCTAGACACAGCCAACCATGGGTGTCCAGATGTTTCTCCCCAGATACCATAATTCCCACAGTCTATAGCTGTTTTATACATTTTTTATTCTTTTCATTTACTCTCCTTTTACATGCCAATATTCACTTTAACAAACTATATTAAAATTTATAATAAAGATACTATTTCCATAGAATATTGACTAAAATACCTGCTGTATCAATGTACTTCTTTAGAATCTTTGTTTCAAGGGAAAAAAAAGATCTCTTCAAAACAAAATTTGTCAGTTTTTTTAAGTCAGATAATTATGAGAATACCAAACTGTCTTTGTATTTCAACCCAAAGTAAATTGAATTCAGGATGATAATAATTTTACACATAGAAGATTGTCTTTTAGAAATAAAAATATTTCTGAAGCATCTGCTCTATGTCTTTTGAGAAAGCCCTTTTACATTGCCTCTAGTCTTTGCATGTAAATTTAATCTCAGGGTATTACCACAATTTTGTATGCACAGTCATATGTTAGCTACAGATCCAAGAAACTAAAATAACAGTAATAATAATAATAATAGTAAAGTACTGAAGAACTAATCTAATTCAATTAATTCTATATAAATCTTTAGAATATTGAAGCATGGGGGAAGTAAAAGACAAGAGATGAGTCTGGTAAAGTAATAGCTCTTTGATTTCTTGTCTTGGTTTGTAAATTAATATTTTAACAATAGGTTATTGATAAGTAAAAGGACAGAAACAGGTGTGGACTAGCATATTTATTATTATTGATAATTATTATAACATTACTAATATTTATATAATCAAAATCATATAAATATACTAGTAAACTTATTGGTATTTTATTACCAATAGCTATTGATAACTTTTATTACAATTGATAGCATAACAATAATCAAAAACAATGATAATGAAAACCTGTAGGTGAGTATCTATAGTACAGCAAGCCACCATACTGGTATATTTGGTGTTTAACCCTCAAAATGACCTTTATGAAATAAATAGTAATTTTCTTTTCTGGATTTAGAAACTAATAATTAGAAAGGTTAATTAACCTACCCAAATCACCTAGCTTGTTTCTATGTAGGATTTAAATTTATTTTTGTTCAATTCTTAACACTGTGCTATGGTGTCTTGTTTTCCTTTCCTTCTTAATTTTTGTTAACTTTTATTATTTATCCTTTATTGATCTTTTATAACCTATGAGGGTTGGATATATTGGATCACTTCCAATAAATTTTGTTAATAGTAAAAAGAGACTGAATTTGAGTTCAATACATAATTAAAGTAGGGAATAGAGATTCTGCTAAAAGTAGAAATCACACAGAAAGATTAAATTTTATAGAAAAGGCTAGTTAGAAATGTGTCAGAAAGGCTTAGAATGTGTTTTCAAAAGCACAATTTTATAGAGTGGTATTAAAGCAATTTTTCATACTGACTTTATTCACTTATTTTGTGCTTGTATTACACCAAACATTCTGATGGACATTTAAAGTGGAAAAAATGCATAATATATAATTCTTGTCCTCAAGTAACAAACATTTTTGTGGGCGGGATGAGATAAGAACAAGACAAAAGTGACAATGCAATTAGTTCTCTTGTACAATTGTGTCTTAGCAGTTCAGAAACAGAAGGGTTAGGTCATTATAAAAATATCAGGTTATGGGGCGCTTGGGTGGCTCAGTGGGTTAAGGCCTCTGCCTTCGGCTCAGGTCATGGTCTCAGGGTCTTGGGATTGAGCCCCACATCCGGCTCTCTGCTCAGCAGGGGGCCTACGTCCTCCTCTCTCTCTGCCTGCCTCTCTGCCTACTTGTGATCTCTGTCTGTCAAATAAATAAAACAAAAAAAAAAATCAGGTTACTACATTTATTCATATATTTCACTCTTCCCACCAAAATGTGGATTAAAGAAATAATTTGCAGGGATAAAATATTTTCAGTGAGTACTTGCAGACAGTGTACAATGTAGTGATGATGTGAGTAATATGGTATAAATAAACTTACAAATAGAAAGTAGTAAATGAAATAAAACATTTATACAATGTTAAATATAATTAACTTAAAATATCCTATCCTTTATATTTTGGTAACATATTTATGGGAAACATATATTCCCATTAAAAAAGACAGAATAAAACATTTTCCTTTATCCATCAATGTTGTGATTGAATGTACCATTGCTAAGGACAGATGTAAACAGTGCTATTATTGAGAGAAAAGATATTGACTGGTGAGGGCAAATAGAACTCACAGGTAAAGTACAGTGAATCCAAAGGAAATTCCCATTTGTCTATTTCTCACCCATAGGATGGTTGCTCAACCCCATCACACTCTTTATAACTTTTTTTTTTCTTTTTACCATAATGGAATCTGTTTCTTTACAGGATATTTGTTTTAGCTACTTGATTCTTTTACCTTTTATTTAAAAATTACCACCATCATCCTTAAGTCCAAGGCCAGATATCATAATGAGCTGAAATGAAAACAAAACAAAACAAAACAAAACTATAAATAGCCTAGTGATTATATGCATGGACTCTGGATATAAAACACTTAGTATTGAATCCCAACCCTATGAGCTTTGTGACCAGGACAAACTATTCAGCTTGTCTGTACTCTAATATCCTCCCTTGTAAAATGGTGAAAGCAATAATACCTACCCATAGTTTTTTTTAAGCTTTAGTTGCACATGTAAATCTAGGGCTTATCTCATAGCAGTTATTATATAAATTTATGTTATTAAGATTCATATATCCAGGAATATAGTTAAGTGATCATTTATAAAAACTAGACATTTAAATCTTTTAACTTTTTCATAGGTTCCAGTCTTAAAGAGAGTGACAGTTTTTTAATTTTGCTGTTTTGTTTGTTAAATATATAATATATAGAAGGGATATTTTACTGGTGCAAGAGTAATTAAACTAAATCCTGGTAAGCCATATAAATACTTTGACAAACCATACTGCAATGTAGTAATATATGATATATGTGGTATTGTTACAGAGGGAAAAATCTTACTCCAAACTTGGTAAGATGAAACATGTTGAAAATTATAATGTACATATAATGTACAAGCATAGTACACTAGTATGTTTTATTGGATTAACTACAGGTAGATCTTCATTTTTTAATTACATAAAGCAAAACAGAATATGTTCAAAAAATCTAATTAATTAAAATGAACTTGAAAGTATGGAACAAATAGAAATCACCTTGTTTTTATGACCCAATAACAAGTCAGAACTTTGTTAAAGTAGAATAGGGAAATGAATTAAGTGAGCTAACAGATCACTGCTTTTGTTCACTAGATTAACTCCTTCCCCATTCCCAATAAGTATTTATTCCACCTGCAAGAATAGAAATGATACTTGGTTTTGAGACTTGCCACATTATACTATACTAAGATTATGTCCATCATCAAGATTAGAAGGATGCTCGGGGATATTGTCAGCTTAAGAGAATTTCATTTACCTAAAGGGCTATTGTGAATCCCAGAAGATAATTTTTTCTAAAAGTCAGAAAGAAAGGTGATGTTAGAGAAATATATATTTTGGTTACTCAATTCTAAATGTGCTGATTGTCAGACTTTCATTTTTAGTATTATAAATATGTCATTATTATGAAGTTTTATATATACATTTAATGTATATGAAATACGTTTTTCTCCAATGTTTTCTGTTGCAAATATTACTTCTGTGAACATTCCTGTGAATGTCACTTAGTGAACTTTAGCAAGGAGTGAGATCACAGAATATACCCAGGAGTGGAATTGCTGGATCGCAAGCAATGCCTTATCAACTCTTCTTGATCATGTTTAATTGCTTTTAATTGGAAGGATTGTAGATACAGGTTATTTCCAAAATCTTTCAAACCACCCTGCACAGAAGGCTGTGTACAATGATAAGATTGGGGTAACTTGGGGCTGCCTTCTCAGTAATCATCATCTCTGGCTCTGTAGCTATAGAAAGTCTTTGATATCTGCACAGAGAATCTTGTCTCCAGTTTCTGGCAAAACTTTTGAAAATAACCTTCTGATGTCTTGTATTCTAAATGCCTACTTCACTTGAATTTTTAATTTTTCTATTTTAATTCATTTTCCCTACTGTAACTTCATAAGTGCTGTGACAGACTATTAAGATAAGCTCAGAATGACCCTCTCTCACTCACAGTATATTATTCTTGAACTGAATGTATTTGCCTAAGCCCTCTTTAGGGTGTTTTTTTTTTCCTTGTGAACATTTCTTATCCTAAAAAATAAGTTCTTCTCAGGCCCCTTTGTCCACTCTTTCAGTTTGGTTTCTCTATTATAGATTAAATTTAAGCTAACTTTTATGCTACACTATCATGAAGTCTGCAATTCAACTGAGAAGGCACTGAGAAATGTTTCATTTCAATAGAAATATTCAGTAGAATAACAAGGAGTTGTGACATACAGGCTTTGCTTGGTAGTTTTTAAATTTATATGTATTAAGTTACTCCTGGGAGTTCCTTCTTTTCAAAGCTATTACTGCTGCCCAATAAGATTCAAATGAGAAGTGAACTGTCTGTACAAGAATCAATTTCTTGTTTTACACACACACACACACACACACACACACACACACACAGAAAGTCAATCAGCTTCATGATATTGACTAAAGTTGGACTTTAAGGGGGTTCCATCAAAAAATATCTTTGCAACTTCCCTCCATTCTACTGAAATATATTCCATTTCACATATTGAAATTTATCTTACATAAGTTAGGTTTGTTTTTTGTGTTTTTTTAAGATTAAACACCAACTGGCTTACAATGAATCAGACTCAGATTTAGTGTTCAGACCACCATAATACATGATCCTCAGTAATCTAGGCTGTTGTTCATTAGGATAAGAGACAAACAATATTGTGTTTTAGAAAAGTGTTGTGCAATTCCTAGTTCATGCCAAAGCATAGAAAAGAGAAGAAAGGATTATGTAAATATATATTAAATGTGCTCCAGGTCAAGGTACAATATATAAAATTAAAAATCATTTATCCCCATCCTCATCCTGAATCAAAACAGAAACATTTTCATATGAAGATGTTAAAGTTAAAAAGAAAGAAAGCAGAAGTCTCAACATTGTTTGTACCATCAAGATCTCAAAGATCAAGGTTTCCTAGATAAAATGCATAGATACAAAACCCTGATATTTTTAGTAGTAGTCAGAGAATATTTATAAAATAATACACAAAAAACTTTTTTACCTCTAGGTAATAATATGTATGAATGTTATTGAATCCAGGCAGTCATAGCAAGAGAGTCTTCCCTTGGAATAGATTAAGATATGCAAGTGAAAAATAGATATTTCAAAAATATTTTAGCAGAGCAAATTTTGAATTATATGTATCATTTTTGGGATTTAAAAATATAAACAATGTAAGGAAGTGATATCCAGATTATCTAAGCGTTGCTACCCTAGCAAGTTCCTATAGAAATTCTTTTTGTGATTTAATCAGAAAACCTTGTACTTCACTAAGTTTCTTTAACTCTTTTCAGGTTTCCTTGTAATAGAGGACTCTCAGACCAAGAAAATTCCCTGCTTCTTTTATTCTTTTCAGTATTTGTTTATGTCTGATTTTCTTAATTATTTTATTAAAATTAAAATATGCTGATTATAACAAGCAAATACAATCTAAAGATAAAACAAGAAGCAGTTTATCTTCCTGATTTCTCTCTTTATACTCCCTTGGTATATATCCCCCATACCACCTTCTACTCAAGTGTATGGTGTTCTATATTTGAAATGAAACATTTGTCATTTCATCATGACATTCTTCATTGTAGATAGTCATTGTTTTCTAATAAAATAGTTTAAAGCTAATGAAAAGAGCTTTCTTGATGTTTCTTTGGGAACATGGTGCAATTCAGCATTATGAGATCATGAGCCACGCAGTTGACTTAGAGGTTTTCAGTTCCTTTGTGAAAAGAGTCATCAGATTGACAAAAGGGACCCAATGACTGTCCGGTAGAGATGAGTCTGAGCATGAGTCAGGAGCGACAGACATAGGCTTGACTATCGTTAGCTCATTAGCCAAGAATTTTTTTTTTGAACCCGGTATCAGCTGTGTACAGATAATTCCAAGATAATGCTATCCTAGAAAATAAAATATACTAAGCTATTATTTGTCTTGGATCAGTATACTAAAAATACTTTTAACCAGTATACTAAAAATACATTTATTTTTATTTTCATAAGAAAAAATTAAAAAGACAGTTCTCTTGGATGATATCCTAAAAATACAGTTAAGTAACACTGACTTTTCAGAACCTTTTAAGTATTAATAATAGTTATTCCTGGTTTACCACATATTGTAAATGTGGCTGTGTGTGGATTTATGAAAGACATGACATGCATGTTTCTATACTACGTATATAATAAAAAAACTCCAGCCAGCCTATCAGTGTGGAACACAAACATTTTGGACCACTGATATTTTTAAGATTCTTAAGCTATTTACTAAAAATCTGCTGCTCACTTCCTGCCCTATATATAGTGAGTGACAGATTTCTAACTGGTATTAGAGGTGTTTACTACCTCAATCTACATATTTACAAATACAGTTTGGTTTATACATATTCAGTTGTTCTTACACTTGGATAGCTATCTCCATAATGTTGATTTACAGGTGCATTGATAAAGAAATATGTGCTTGAATATAAATCAAAGTAACATGATTTAAATATTAAATTTCAATTTTGATTGCAAGTTTGTTTTCTGGTAGCTTTACCTATTTAATAGAAACATAATTTACAAAATGGCAGTGTGCCTGTGATTTTATAAAGTTCATAAGGATAAGTTAAGAGTGCATATGGGAACAAAAAATTTAACTGAAAGAAATTTAACTAAAGAAATCTTGGGGGAATGGATACCTGTATAACTCTACAAAAAACAAAATAGTGGTTACAGAGAATCACAAGCTAAACTTTAGTTGCATAAAATTCATAGTTCAAAAAACAAGAAAGAGTAAGCATGACATTGAGAGACAGTGAAAAACAGAATACTGATAGGGCTCATCTATCAAAGGTCTAGGTAAACCTTTGTTTCCATGATTTCTGTAGGCAGAGTGATTTTTTTTTAGAAAATGTAGGACAACATTGTCTTATCATCCCCAGGACTTCACTATCATTGACTGCTCTTCTTTATTCTAAAAAAAAAAAAAAACCTGTTCAGTTTTAAATAATGCTATATTTACCTTCTACATTTTGGGAATGTGCTCTCTGTTTTAACCATTTTTCACAGTTTTCTCCTTTCCACTTTTAATTTTACTTTCAGATCTCTGCTCTCTTCCTGAACACCTCCTGATCACTCATAACCTTTCATGACAGCAGACCTTCAGAAGTCTGTTTCTTGCCTTTCTCCAGTCACTGAAACAGGCCTGTTAAGGTTGTCAGATAAAGATAAAAGATACCAGTTAAATCTGAGTTTTAGATAAACATGAATTTTTGTTTCATATAAGTATGTCACAGGCCATATCTGAGATACAGTAATACTGAAAGTAAGTATTCCTTACTTTTCTGAAGTTTAAGCTGGAATCCTTTATTTTACAGGCAACCCTACTACTGGCCCATCGTCACAATGCAGTGTGGAAGTGCCACTCAAGCAGACTCTAATTATGACACATTTTTATGAATGACTTTGCCCCAGGGGAGGATGTTTCAGATGATGACCTTCACTGCTCTTCAAAAGAGGCAGGAGTGGTGGCAATAATCAGAAAGCACCATAATTTGGTTCCCATTTGGGGGTTTAAACTCACCTTGAAGGAGTTGGTTAATTTTTCAGCAACTTAGATGAAACTTAGGGTAAGTCTAATGATATTTCTGTTTATTTGGGTTTTTTGAAAGATTTTACCTATTTATTTGAGAGAGAGGTGGGGGGGGGGGAGCCTAAAGAGGGAAAGTGAGAGGGAGAAGCAGACTCCTCACTGAGCAAAGAACCTGAAATGGGTATGTTCACAGTTAACGGCAATTGGCTTATAGGTGAGAGAATGGTCGAAGCTGTTCCAGTTGAACTTCCAGAAAAATTCTCTCCTCAAGAACATCCTTTAATTGTTGCTGCAGTTCACTATTCAATCTGGCCAAAACTGTGTTGGTTTCCTTATTGCGTCTAATTGATGCCTGAATTGCTTTCTTATCTTTTCCAACAGATCTAGGAATTGAAGGCTGTGATGCAAGCATAGCAGCTAAGACACCTGTCTTTTGTATGTGTTCATCAACTTCTGGCTTTAATTCATCTTCTGATTTCAATCTTCTTCGAACAGGTTTAGGTGGTGGAGCAAGAGGTGTGGTGCCTTTGCTCACATTGGCGGGAACACTAGCAGCTGTCTTTTCTTCAATTTTACTATCTGTTTTGGCAACTCGAAGAGAACTTGCAGAATCAGAAGCTTTTTCAACCGGTAAGACCTCTGGATGTTTCTCGGCTTCATCATCTTGTTCTTCATTGACGTTTGATGCAGCAAATACTTCAAATTGGCTGAAATCTGCAAAATTTGGTTGTTCTGGTATCTGCTGGGGTGAGGTACTAGTGTGAGTGATTAGGCCATCGGCATCCACTGGGCGATGCACAACGGGACCAGGAGCCTGTGAGGGCTGTGGTCTTGGAGGCACTGCAGGAGGATGGGCAACAACTCCAGCCTGTTGTTGTCCTGTGGTGACTGCAAAGGTCTGATTTTTTACAAGCTGAATTTTTATTTTTACTAAATTATCTATGTTAAAAAAAACCTGTGCCTGGTGTGGAATTTCACTCCATCAAGTGTTACAATGATTTTCTCATTTTCATTACAAGCAGGAGAATGAATGTAGGACAAGTGTTAGGAAACATGGCAATAAATTAGAATATAATTTACAAAAGCAAAAAAAAAAGTAACAGTGTACCACATTAATACTGAGTATAAAATAATAAGCAACAACTAATCACAATAATACAAAGGTAATTTCATTCTGTATTATTAAGGATACCTATGTGACATTCACTCCAAAGAATTCCTAATGAAATGGACTGTTTGGGAAGTCATATGTATCTTAAGGGCTTTAACCAGTTGGGTATATTTACCTTTCCTTTTCTGGCAGGACTTTTTGCCAGTGGCAGATACTGCTCTCAGTCACGGGGTACCAGTTTCCTTGGGACTCCCTAAGTAGTTCTGAGACTCCATCCCAGAACCCTGAGATCATGACCTGAGCCTAAGGGAGATGCTTAACCAACTGAGCTACCAGGTGCCCCATTTCTGATTATTTTTAAGTAATCAAAAACTTTTGGTGATTTTTTTTCATATTAAAAACTTTTATTTGATAATCAAGTTAAATTTGTAAGACATATAAAATTCTGTATTTAACAAAATTTCTTGAGTTGTGAGGAAGTATATGCCATGAGAGAATACTAAAATATTACAGATTTTGCAGCACAAAATCCTTTCCCAAATTTGAGTTTTTCTATACTCAAAATACAAATCTTTTTAAAATGTGCTGGAGACCTCCAGTTTTAAGAGAGAAGTGTAGAAAACGAATTTCAGCACTCTTACAAGGTCAACCTTCAATTTTCAACAAAACTCAAAGGCACACACATAAACCCAGAGCAAAGTAATAAGAAATGGGAAGGAAATGCAGTGACTAACAATCAAGCAGGAGAGGAGATGCCATGGTTGCAGAAATTTAGACAAGGCTGAGAGGGTAAAAGTCCCAGAGAAAATGCGGCACATCTGAGGGGCACGTCCTTTGTTGAGGACAGCTGACAGATATAGGCATTAGGCAGCTCCCATCACCTGAGTTTGGTACAGGGAAATCAGGATATGATGGGCTATATGGAAAATCCATCAGACCTGCCATATATTCAGGAAGCAGTCTGTCCGTGAAGCAAGAAGCAGAAGAGAACCTAAGCATTATGGGCAGAGGTGCCTCAGAACTTTTCAGATGACATTGAATGTAAAGTCTGGGGCAAGTATTCTTAAACTCAAGTCCCTGTGTCCTATGAAGAATTCCTGCTAACAAGTCCATGGCCCTGCCTTTCACTGTGTTATTTTGCAATTAGCTGGATAAGCTCTGAGGTGTAAAGAAAATGCTTAAAACCTATCAAAAGAAAAAATAATCAAGATTGAGAAACAATCAAAATAAAATGAAAATAATCAAAGAATTGACAGACTAGAAAGAAATGAAAGACAAACCAAGAGATCCAACATATGCCTAACTGGTTGCCCAGGGTGGAACAGGGTCAAATACATATATTTAGATAGATATATTTTAAAAAGTTCCAGAAATAAAAGATTTTAATCTGCAGAATCAAAAAACATATCTCAGGAAAAAAATGACAGAGGCAATAGGCATAGTGAAAAAAGAAAGGAGTAAGTATATTATATAAAGGAACATTAGAACAAAAATACAAATCTTGAAAAATATTGAAAGAAATATACACATATCAAAATACCAGGCCACAAAGATAATGTCACGTAATTCCCAAAAGTAGAAATAATAAGACAAAATTGCCTTGATCACAATTAACAAAGAAATTTGTTCACAATTAACAAAGAAATCTCAGCAGAGAGCCTGCTTTCTCCTCCTCTCTCTCTCTCTCTCTACCTGTGTCTTTGCCTACTTGTGATATCAGTTTATCAAATAAATAAATAAAATCTTTAAAAAAATGTAGTTCCCTGGATTCTTTGATATTCTTAGAATCATTAGTAAAAGTTCTAGATTTAGGTTAAAATTATCAACTAAAACAATGTCTTTGGATAGAAACTATCAACTGAAATTATGTCATTGGGTGCAAAGCAGATTGCCACTGATCCATGATGTAGTCAAGTTAAAATGTATATGGATGTCCTCAACTCATTTCTGAACTAGTGACTTTGTCAAAATAGTGAGCACAGAAATATTTTATGGATTAAAGCTTCTAAAGAAAGGATACTTAGATGGGGATAATAATATGTAGGTCAAGGCTTGATGCATTTGCACTTTGTTCTAGGAAAGGGAAAAATTCAGAGTGTAAAAATATCAGATAGTGCATTGGCATTCATGGAAGGATACTGGCATTAATAAAATTTACAATGTTTTTGAAAAGAAGTAATGAGAACTTCTCTGCAGCTTTAGTAGCAATGTATAACAGCACAATGAAAAATGGTATTTTAATTTTCATGCATGACCTCCACTAGAGGTGCTAGACCCTATAATTCTTCCAACTGTTTAAGGTGAAAGAAAAATGATATCCCATGTCTTTCATAGATAGACCATATATTTTGCAGAGTCTAGAGGCTGGGAGAATCTATTCATGTATTAAAGACCAAGGACCATGGGGCAAAATCCAGCTGTTTTTCCATTGAACAGGATATTAAACAATGGATTATTCTATCAAGTTATAAATAAGAGCATATTCTGCATTTAAAAATAGATTAAAATGTAAATTTTTAAAAATTTGATCATGTTTACCAACATTCAGTGATTAAATTTTTGAACATATTCAAAATAATCAAAGCATTTGCCAGTAGTCAAAAATTTTTACACAATGTGAATTTAGAGGATGGAAACTATCCCTGAGTGGAAAAGAAAGTTGGATTTTTAAATAAGAGATGTTAGTGCAAAGAAACCTAATGGAAGCTGAATGTGCTTTGTATCATTATTATGCTGAGAACAATGAAAGGTCATTTTTGGAACTAGGGCAGGAAGTCAAAGCATCAACAAGACTATTTAGAATTGCCCACTGTATCAAGAAGTTGAATGAGATATAAAGGTCATGAAGAGTTTTCAATGTGAATGGCAGATGGGCAGGATGAACTGAGGAAAAGGAAAAGAAATAGGACAGATGTTGAGATTATTGTGGAGAAAAAAATAAGGATAATGGACAAGATGTGAGATGTCAAAGGTGTATGTAGCTATAATGACTTCTTGAATTCTCCCTCAGGCCCACAGATGAGAAGACTGCCTTGTTTGGAGCTGTGGTAGATCTGGGAAGTAGCAAATTTTCTAAAAGATTATCTCTATTTTTTCCAAATATAGAGGGAATTTAAATTAGTGAAAATCAACACTAGGTGCAGGTTAGGTCACACTGGGAACTTTTTTTTTTTAAGATTCTATTTATTTATTTGACAGACAAGTAGGCAGAGAGGCAGGTAGAGAGAGAGAGAGGAGGAGGCGGGCTCCCTGCTGAGCAGAGAGCCTGATGCCGGGCTTGATCCCAGGACTCTGGGATCATGACCTGAGCCGAAGGCAGAGGCTTTAACCCACTGAGTCACCCAGGTGCCCCCAAACTGGGAACTTTTTAAGAAGCTTTGGTACATGGGTCTTACCCCCAAATATTTTGACTTAATTAATTAAAAATTAATCTAATTATTTGTGATTTAATTTAATTCATTGTTAATGAACCCAGACATCAATATTTTTATGTAAAAACTTCAAGTAGATTTAGGGTTGATAACCACTGCTCTAGATGAGAATAAAAGTGGATGTGAAAAATATCTTTCAGTGGACAGATAAAACATAACTTAAACAGTTGGCTACCAAGTCTCTCATAAAGTATCTTTTTTCCTCAGGATGAGTACTAACATAAAGTCCATGTGAGAGAGACTCACCCCAAAGTCACCTCATGCTTTATTATCTTAAATACATTCATTTATGAATGCTAGATAAAGATCAGGAGCTCAAAATCTCACAAGAAGCCATTTGGGTAATAAATAAAGCAAGCAGCCTATGGTGGAGTGGCATTAACCCTGAACTTCAGTGTAAAGGAAGGTCTATAATGGTGCATTCTGGAAACCACAAAAGGGGGCATGAACTATCGAGGTCCTGCTGACTGTAGCCTCAAAGTAGACTGGCAACCTCATATCACTACACTTTTTTATTTAAAAAAAAAAA
>PISX010033368.1:0-15136 GCA_004024625.1 Mellivora capensis | reverse complement strand
TAATTTTATTAATTTGAGCTTTCTCTCTTTTCTTTTGGATTAGTGTGGCCAGTGGTTTATCGATCTTATTGATTCTTTCAAAAAACCAGCTTTAGTTTCATTGATACGTTCTGCTGTATCTCTAGTTTCTACCTCATTCATCTCTGCTCTAACCTTGATTATTTCCCTTTTTGTGGGTGGAGTTGGTTTAATTTGTTGTTGATTCTCCAGTTCTTTAAGGTGTAGAAATAGCTGTTATATTCTGGATTTTTCAATTTTTTTGAGGGAGGCTTGGATGGCTATGTATTTCCCCCTTAGGACCGCCTTTGCTGTATCCCATAGGTTTTGGACCGACGTGTCTTCATTCTCATTGGTTTCCATAAATTGTTTAAGTTCTTCTTTGATCTCCTGGTTGATCCAAGCATTCTTAAGCAAGGTGGTCTTTAGCTTCCAGGTGTTTGAATTCCTTCCAAACTTTTCCTTGTGGTTGAGCTCCAGTTTCAAAGCATTGTGATCTGAGAATATGCAGGGAATAATCTCAGTCTTTTGGTATCGGTTGAGTCCTGATTTGTGACCCAGTATGTGGTCTATTCTAGAGAAAGTTCCATGTGCACTTGAGAAGAATGAGTATTCTGTTGTTTTAGGGTGGAATGTTCTGTATGTATCTATGAGGTCCATCTGGTCCAAAGTGTCATTCAATGCTTTTGTTTCTTTATTGATTTTCTGCATGGATGATCTGTCTATTACTGAGAGAGGCGTGTTAAGATCTCCTACTATCAGTGTATTCATATCAATATGACTCTTTGTCTTGATTAATAGTTTTCTTATGTAATTGGCTGCTCCCATATTGGGGGCATAGATATTTACAATTGTTAGATCATCTTTGTGGATAGTCCCTTTAAGAATGATGTAGTGTCCTTCTGTATCTCTGACTACAGTCTTTAGTTTAAAATCTAATTTATCTGATATGAGAATGGCTACCCCGGCCTTCTTTTGAGGCCCATTGGCATGAAAGATGTTTCTCCATTCCTTCACTTTCAATCTGGGTATATCCTTAGATTCAAAATAGGTCTCCTGAAAATACTTGAATTTTTTGATGGCTCCCTTAGCTGCAATGCCCACATTCAAATGTGGCAGATGAGAAATATGTGTGTATAGAGTTAATATTCCTATAGACTATTGGGGTATTTGTAAGTATGCCTCCAGAAACTAAAAGTATATGGCTTTCTCTTGGGAAAAGTGAAAAGCTACACCTTGTTTAGACTTGAACTATGAAGTGATTCTGACACACTATGATTTCATCTTGAGTGTAGAGGACTCTGTTGGAGTCACTGATATTTTTAAAGGAATGCTCTCGCTCTCTTTTTCTGTCTCTCTGTAGATTTTCAGGGGGGTGGAGGAGGGTGCAATCCTGAACACATCACTGATACCATGAATGTCTAACAGAAGTATAAAGAGAATCGCAAATGTAAGCCACATATATAATTTTATGTTTTCTAGTAGTTCTCTTTTAAAAAGTGACATCAGTATATTTTCATTAACCTAATCTATCAAAAATATTATCCTTTCAAATCAAAGGCAATATAAAAATATTAATAAGATATTTTAAATTCAGTATATTTTATACTCACAACACACCTCGATTGGGATTACCTACATTTCAATGTAGGATTACCTATATTTCAGTTGCCCAGTAGCCTCTTCTGGCTAAGGGACACCATAATGGACATAGTGGACATATAGTGGACAGTCCAGGAGGTGAAGTGAATATTCTAGGGTATTTTCAGGTCTGTCTTTGGCGTTCCATTAGTTAGGGCAGAGTTTGTGAATATCCAAGAATTGCAGTTGTATTCTTTAAATAGAAGCACAGATATGTTCCCCCCAACACCAAATGTGAAAGCACAGGTACCATGTTTGAGCAGACTAGCTACTTATCTCAGAGTCCCTTCTTACTACTGTGTATTGCATAAGTGCCCTGAGACTCAATTTCCTCATCTGTAAAGCAGAAAGTGTATCACTTATTTCTTAGGCTCCTGAGAATAAAGAGGTCACTGCCTATGTAATTTGCCTAGTCTCATGTCTGGTATCTGGTAGACTTTTATTCAATAAAATCAACTCATATTATCCTTTATTTTGGGCATCTTTGTCAGTTTTCCTTAGGTGGTATAGATATTTGAGAGTAAGCCTCCATTATTTGCACTTTATTAAGAATATATTTCTATCATATGTTTTGGAATATTTTTTTCTTGCAGAGATCATATATCATTTTTTTCACATTGCATTGTAATTGCTCAATCTTATCACTTTCTGACAGTCTAATTAAATATTTTTGATGTGTCATTAATAACGTGTATATACGTATCTTGAAAAGCCTGCTAATTTCTCTTTCCTGCGAAAACACTTAACTTGGAACTTGTACAAGTTGAAGAAGGGTAAATGGCATTATGTGCCATAAACAGTAGCTATGTCCATTAAACTTTTGAAAATGACTCTTATTCACATGCTTTTCATTGATATTCATGTGGGTAGGCTAACAGTTCCAGCAAGGGTGGCTTAAAATAGGAAAGACAAGAGGAGACAAAACAGGTATATTTAGGAAGATGCAATTGAACTGAATCTGAAATCAGTGATTCTAATTAGTCAAATAAGACCCAGGGCTTTATTAGCAAAAGTAATATTAAATTATTTTTAAGTCTCTAGAAGTTATATTTGAGAGCTTATTTTGATGGCAATTTTGTTAATTGCTAAGTGATGATTGATAAAAATAATTGTTTAATGAATTTTAATAAGAAAAAAGCAACCAGGATTCATCTTCTAAATGTCCACATGCAAATTTAGTCACTATCATATTCTCTGCATTGTTGGCAGACATTTAATAAAAATTCTGAGTATAATGAAGGCAGGGAGCAGGTGTATGTGTGTGTGTGGGTGTGGGTGTGTTTTAAATCTCTACAGTCATTTCCAAATATGAGTTATACAACAAATATATTTTGGGATATTACATGCTAATCAACTTTTGCTTTAAAAAAATGTAAGGCAATGGGGACCAAATGGATTAGCTCCTCTTTGGGGTCACTCATTTCCCTGAAATATTTGGCAGTAGTTAAGAGTGTGCTACCTACTGATGAGAGTGCTAGCGCAGCAGCTCAGGCAGAGTCCTGAGTTAGGAAAATTTGGCCAATTGTGCTTGGCTCTAATTTAGTGAACCCTGTACAAAATGCTTGGTGCAAAATGCATGTGTCTGAGGTTTAAAGACATGGGCTTGGACCTTTGCAAGGCCCACTACATGTATAATGTCATCTGGTCTACTTAACCTCTCTAATTCTTATCTTCCTTGTCTCCAAAAATGGGGCTATTGGAATTAACTTCTGAGTGATTTGAAAAATGGTTAAGATAATAATATTCGGTGTGTTTTAAACAATGCCTGGCAGATAATTGATGCTCAGCAAATGTTACTTCCTTTTATTGCTTGTTACCCCTCCTTCCCTGCTAGAGAGATTACAAAGTTTCACTGTGTATGTTGACATTTATTGAAAGCATATATTATCTACTTGCTACTTTTTCTCCAACATGTTCCAACTTAGTGCTCAAAGCAAGGCTTCAGACCTGCTTTGTCTTTCTCATTCCCTTCAGAGAAATGGCTCTCACAAAAGCCCCAAATACCTCATTGCTGAATGAATCACTAAATTCTACCCTTGAAAATAATAAAAGAATTAATTTTTTTTATTTCATTTACTATTCAAAATCATGCAGAGGAAAGAAATATTCCTGAAAATCACAGAGGTGGATGACTTGGTTGGTGATACTTGGTGATACAGAGAGGGAAGAGGAAAGAAGTTTATACATGCATACTCTTTGTAGGGTTTCCTAAGTTAATGTTACAGTAGAATACCTCTTCTTTTTAATACTCAAATCCATAGCATGCTTGTATCCATATATCTCTTCTTCCCTATTTTGTGTTGTTGTTGGGAGAGGGCACTAATATTTATACTAGAAAATATATTTACATCACCCAAAACTCATTAGAATACTCTTTCAGCAATATGTTCTACAGGAAAAATCTCAAGTCCCATTCCGAATACAATTGGTAGGCAAAGATGTTTTCAAAATTTCCTGCAGTAGCATTACATAGGATGTTCAACTCGGGCATTTTTATGACTAAGAGAAGGGTATCACAGCAGCAAATGCGTCATGAGCCATTATTTCACTGTGCATTTGTCTTGACTGAATTTCTTCAGTGACCTTCATAGGTAGTCATACATTATCTAATTTGAACAAGGAATGCTTCTAGAAATTGGGAAAGTGTTGAAGAAATATGTGGAGAGGAAAGCAAAATAAGTGAAAGATTATGATGTAAGAGAAGAGAAAGAAAAATACAACATTTTGATCAAGGAGAGCTGGCTTTGAAGTGGTAGACAGAAAGAAAGGAAGGAAGGAAGAAAGGAAGGAAGGAAGGAAGAAAAAAAAAAGAACTCTTAGAATATCTCATTGACAGATTCTCTTCTAAGTTTGTTCATGTGAACATGTAAGGTTAGTCTTAGGAAGACAACAGTGAACTCTCAAAAGACCAGCTAATCAAACTGACAGACATTGCTGGCTCAAATGAATTTATGGCTCTCAAAAACAGTAATAAATATAATAGCTTTATTGGTGTTTCAGTGTTTCATTTGCATTTTTAGAACTTAGTTGTAAATACATGGGCAGATATGTAATGCATTATAATTTTCCTATTTAAATAATGGAAATTGGCTATGGGTGTAGCATTTCAAAACCCAATTTCTGCTTCTTTGGAACACATTACTAACAATGTGTAGGAAGGGGCTATGCTTAGCTTAAGTTTTCGGTGGGACACAGTGGTGGATACGGTTAGCCAGCACTTGTACATGTGAGAGTTTGGATTTGAACAGTGAAACACTGACTGGGGCTCTTCAAGTTTGAGAGTTCTGCTTTTTTTTTTTTTTTTTTTTGGTGCCACTTAGGTCCATTGAAAAAATACCCATCTTCTGTTCATCGATGTAATAACTAGTAACATCACTGACTCCATGGCCTCTCTTTTCTTCTTTAATACAGTTAATTTTTTCTGGAACCCTTCTGCTTTCTTCTATATTCCAAGGAAAACTTAACTTTTCTCACTATGGCAGCTAAGTGTCTGCCTTGCCTTCCACTTTTTCCTGTCCCACATTTGTGTATTGCTGCAATAGACTCTATTTTATGAAATTTTGTTCTTCTAGTTTTATAGATCATAAAACAGATATTGTATAAAATTAGTGCAACTTGCTAGCTGATATATTTAGAATACTTAAAATCGGTTTTAGATATAGCATAACATAGTAAGCAGTTTTATAAATATTTATTCAGGGTTTTCTCCCCCCTTATTTATCCCATGTATCACTTTTAAATTCATGAAATCAATACTTGTTATGAAATTATAGAATGTGTTAGTAGAAATTAGTAACAATGTTACATATTTTTTAAGGTTTTAGTTTTATTCCAGTTCTCACACAGTGTAATGTTAGTTTTGTTTGTGCAATATAGTGGTTCAGCACTTTCATACAACGCCCAGTGCTCATCATGGCACGTGCTCTCCTCCCCATCACCTGTTTCACCCATCCTCCCACCCACCTCCCTTCTGGTAGCCATCAGGCTGGTCTCTGTAATTAAGAGTTTGTGTAAGGTTTGCCCCTCTTTCATTTTTTTATTGCTTTGCTCATTAGCATTGCTTCTTAAACTCCACACATGAGTGAAATCATATGGTGTTTGTGTTTCTCTGACTGGCTTATTTCACATAGCATCATACTCTTAGCCCCATCCAAGTCATTGCAGCAAATGCCAAGATTTTGTACTTTTTTATGCCTGAGTAATAATCCATTTTACCCAATTTTATATTTATCCATTTTATATGTATATACGTACATATATACACATGCATATACATATATATACACACACAAATCTACCATTTTTCTTTTTATAAGCTAATATTGGCAATGCATTAATTTAAAATTTTTCTTTAGTTAAGGTAACCGGTGATTTTTTTTTTTGCAAATTTATTCTTTCATATTGCTTTACTACAGTGTGATTATTACACAAGTTACCTATATAAAAGTAAGTGCAGCTGTGTAAACAAGATGTCACTTTTTATGGAATCATCCGGGATTACAGGTGTGCTCTATTTGTTCTGCAATAGCCATTTTTTGTCCTGCTTCTTGTAGTAAAAACTCTCAATAGTTAATTAGGCATATAGCATTTCCCTTCTGCAATAAATGGAAGCACATGTTATTTCCATGGATTGGAAGATCCAGTAATGTATTATAGTTTAATGGTAAAGACATTTAATATTTTTATGTTAATGAAAATTGTAATGTTTTGTAAGAGGTATGTTTTTGAAATTTAATTTTTTCATTGTTATATAGAAAAGCAATTAATATTTTTTAAAATTTTTAAAAGATTTTATTTATTATGCATTGCATGGAGCACTGGGTATGGTGTAAAACTATGAATTCTGTTACACTGAAAATAAATGAAATTTTTAAAAAAGATTTTATTTATTTATTTGACACGGACTGAGAGAGCACAAGTAGGCAGAGAGGCAGGCACAGAGATAGGGGGAAGCAGGCTCCCTGCTGAGCAGAGAGCCCAGTACAGGGCTCGATCCCAGGACCCTGGGATCATGACCTGAACCGAAGGCAGAGACTTTAATCCACTGAGCCCCCCAGGCCCCCCAGGTGATGGCTGGGTGGCTCAGTCATTAAGTTTATGAAATTTCTTTCTTCTAGCTTTATAGATCATACAACAGATATTGTATAAAATTAGTGCAACTTGCTATCTTTGGCTTGGGTCATGATCCCAGGGTCCTGAGATCGAGCCCCACATCGGGCTTCCTGCCTGGCAGGAAGTCTGCTTCTCCCTCTTCCACTCCCCATGCTTGTGTTCCCTCTCCCCCTATGTCTCTCTCTGTCAAATAAATAAATCTTTAAAAAAAATTAACCTCTGTATGGCAAGGGTAAGTGCATTTATTTAGGTGATTCTTAATTTTTCTTAGTAGTGTTTTGTAGTTTTTTTTGGAAAGAGTATTTTATAAATAGTATTTTAGGTGCTAATGGCAAAGTGATATTTTTAAAAATACTTATTTTAAATGCTAAAGCAAGAATTTCATTATTTTGTTGACAAATAATGTTAGTTGCAGGTGTACAACATAGTGATTTAACAATTCTATGCATTACTCAGTGATTACCACAACTAAGCAGAGTCACCATATGTCACCATACAATATTATTACAATATTATTGACAATATTTCCTAAACTATACTTTTGATCTTATTTATTTTTTAACTAGAAGTTTGTACTTCTTAATCCTCTTACACCTATTTTGCCCATCACCCCTCTCACCCTGGCAACCCCCAGTTCTATGTATTTATGAGTCTGTTTGTTTTTGTTTGTTCATTTGTTTTGTTTTTTAGATTCCACGTGTAACTGAAATCATGTGGTATTTGCCGTTCTGTGACTTATTTCACTTAGCCTAACACCCTCAAGTTCCATCTATATTGTTTAAAATTACAAACTTTCATTATTTTGTATGACTAATATCCCATTGTGTGTGTGTGTGAGAGAGAGAGAGAGAGTGAGCTCTCCATTCATCTGTCAATGGGCACCTGATTGGTTCCATACTTTGGCTATTGTAAATTATGCTGAAGTAAGTATAAGGGTGCATTTATCTTTTCGAATTAGTGCTTTTGTATTCTTTGGGTAAATACCCAATAGTGGAATTACTGGATCATATGGTATTTATATGTTTACTGTTTTGATGAACTGTCATACTCTTTTGTATGGTGGCTGTGTCAACTTACATTCTCACCAACAATGCCTGAGTGTTCCTTTTCTTCACATCCTTGCCAAAAATTATTACTTGTCTTTTTAACACTAGCAATTCTGACTGGTGTGAAATGTTACCTCATTGTGGTTTTGATTTGTATTTCCTTGATGTTGAACATCTTTTCATTTGTCTGTTGACCATTCTTATGTCTTCCTTGGAAAAATGCTTATTCAGGTCCCTGCCTCCCCCTTTTTTAATCAGGTTGGTATTTTTGCTGTTACATTGTATAAGTTTATTTACATATTTTGGCTATTATCCTTTATTGGAATATTTTCTCACATTCCATAGATTGCCTTTTTGTTTGTTGATGGTTTCATTTGGTGTGCAAACCTTTTTATTTTGGTGTAGTTCCAGTAGTTATTTTTTCCTTGCCAGAGGAAACGTATCTATAAATATGTTGCGAAGGCTGTTGTCCAAGAGATTACTGCCCAAATTTTCTTTCAGAAATTTTATGGTTTTAGGTATTACATTTAGGTGTTTAACCCATTTTGAGTTTATTTTTGTGTATGGTGTAAGAGAGCAGTCCAGTTTCACTCCTTTGCATGTAGCTGTTCACTTTTCCAACACCATTTGTTGAAGAGACGGTCTTTCCCCCATTGTATATTGCTACCTCCTTTGTCAGATTAATGGACCATAAATATGTGGCTTTATTTCTAGGCTTTCTGTTCTGTTCCATTGATCTCTGTATCTATCTTTGTGCCAATTTCATAATTTTTTGATTAATATAACTTGGTAGTATTTCTTGAAATCTAGGATTTTTTTGTTCTTTTTTTTTGATAGCTTTGTTCTTTTTTTCCCCAAAATTGCTTTGCCTATTTGAGGTATTTTGTGTTACCACATAAATTTTAGCATTATTTGTTCTAGTTTTGTGAAAAGTGCTGTGGATATTTTGGTACAGATTGCATTGAAGCTATAGATTGTTTGGGATAGTATGAACATTTAACAGTACTAATTCTTCCAGTCCATGAGCATGGTATATCTTTTATTTGTTTGTGTCATCTTCATTTTCTCTTATCAGTGTCTTACTGTTTTCAGAGCATAAGTTTTTTATCTCTTGCTATCTCTAGGCATTTTATTCTTTTTGGTTCAATTGTAAATGAGGTTGTTTTCTTAATTTCTTTATCTGCTGCTTTATTTTTAATTTAAAGAAACATGATAGGTTCCTTTAGATTTTGTATCTTAGTTTGTATTCAACTACTTCATTCATTAGTTCTAAGGTTTTTTTGGTGGAATATTTAGCATGACATATATCATGCTAAATGTTCCAAATATATATTCAAATATATTTGCAGATGACAAATATATATACATATATGTATAGACAAATATATATACACATATTTGTATATATATTTGTCATCTGCAAATCATAATAGTTTTGATTTGTATTTGTCATCTGCAAATCATGACAGTTTTACTTTGTCCTTAATAATTTGGATCCTTTCCTTTCTTTCTTGTCTGATAGCTGTGGCTAGAACTTTCAGTAATATGTTGAATGAATGTGGTAAGTGGACATCTTTCTCTTCTTCCTGATTTGAGACAAAGTTTCCAGGTTTTCATCATTGCGTGTGATGGTATCTGTAGTTTTTTCATATGTGGCCTTTATCAAGTTCAGGTATGTTTTCTCTAAACCCACATTGTTGAGATTTTTTGTCATGAACAAATATTGTATTTTGTCAAGTGCTTTTTCTGCATCTGTTGAGATAATTGTATGGTTTTTATCCTTCATTTTGTTAATGTGATGTATCACATTGATTGATTTGAGAATATTGAACACTTTTGCATCCTTGGAATAAATCCCACTTGATCATGGTGAATACTGTTGAATTCAGTTTGGCTGCATTTGTTGGATACTGTGTAATTTTGATGTTTATTTGGCTATTGGCTTGCCTCTGTTATACTTAGAGGATCTCTAATTTTCCAGATGTCACCAACAAAAATGATCTATGATTTCTCTGTTGATAGTTGGCCTCTTGGGAAGTCAATTCTGGGAGTCATTCCTTTGGGACCATACAACAGATCACTTCTTTAACTATTTCTCTCTATATATTCTCTCTATATATTTTCTCTATATAATTCTCTATCAAATCACATTCTGCTTAAAATAGAGTAATTTGTATTATCTGTGTTTAAATCCTGATCGATCAACCATTTGGTACAAAAAGTTTGATTTTATTGTTTTGATTACTTGTAGTTGTATTGGTTTTCCAAATGTGCCATTTGGAATGTGCCATTCTGATTCTGAGAATACGGAATAATTTGCGAGTAGAATCAGAGCATTTGATGAAAAGTGTTGGAAAGCGACACATAAGTTAAAAAAAATTAAGCATGGAAGAAGGAAGGGAAAACCAGTTTTTATATAAGAGAATAAGAAAGAACTGGGAACTAAAAATCACCTTTTTTTGGGTAACGTGTTAGGAAATGATGAAAGTCAAGAATGGAATTAACTAAAGACAGTGTTCTATAAATTTTTTACAGGTAGCACCTTACACTATATTTATTGAATAACTACTGAAATAATTTAAATTGTACTTGATAAACCAGTTTATAATGAATATTTCATTTCTTACTAAATGATTAATAATATGATATCATTACATAATTCTCAAAAATATGCTTTGGAAAGTTAAATATCTTCCTTTGCATTTACATTTTGGTTCTTAGGAACTTGAAAAAGAACACTACATTTGTAATCTCTTAGGCAATATATGTGTTTGTGTTTCCTATAAACTTGATCCCTACTGAAATATTTATATTATAAGCAAAGTTATAAATCATAACATTATCAGCATATTATCTTGGTTATCAAGGTAACATTAAATGATTTTTATTGTTTGTGCCCCCAAAATATATTCCAGTTACATAAAAACCAAGAAAGGTCATATGATAAGCTATTTGAATGGTTGAGTGTAAGTGAAACAACAGAGATTATGTTTCTCTTGGAAGAAAAATATGATTGTGTGAAATCAAATATATTTCACGACCCAGTGAACTTAACATGTCGGGAAATTTCAGCTTCACTTGAAATGCCAATTGGCTGTACCCTACTTATGTAGTCATGGAGAGATGCGGTTTAAAATACTTTAATTTTTAACTGTATTATTGTTCCAACAAAATGTCCTTTACTCACTTTAGGATTTTTTCCACATGAGCCATTTCTTTTATTTTGTGGAAAAAATATTGAGAATTAGGATATCTGAGGGGTATTATTTTAACTATATTTGTAATTTCCAATGAATATTGTCTGCTTTAACAGACATATGGATAGATAACCAGAATAAAATTAATCAGAGTATCATTTAAAATACCACAATTGCTAATATACAATTTTGAGCCAGAATATGCATGTTCTGGCTTTGAAATCTTTTCATCTAGAAAGATTTTATTTATTTATTTGACAGAGATCACAAGTAGGCAGAGAGACAAGCAGAGATAGAGGGGGAAGCAGGCTCCCCGCTAAGCAGAGAGCCTGATGCAGGGCTACATCCCAGGACCCTGAGACCATGACCAGAACCAAAGGCAGTGGCTTACCCCACTGAGCCACCCAGGCACCTCATCTAGAAAGGTTTTAATACAGGAAAGGTTTGACACTTTTAGACCTGGTTTCTTCCTTATTTTTTCTATTTATATTCTCTGAACTTTTTTTCTGGAAATACTTTTTTGCTTCCTGAAACATAACTATAAATAGTCCCTTGAATGATGATATTTTAATGTTGAATCTAATTTAATTAAATGCTTTAATTTCAACATAATGTTGGAATGATCGTTTCATTGGGCATACAGGTTTAGTTTGACCATGATTTTCTATTAAATATTTTAGTGGCCATTTTCTCACTGTATGTTGGCTTCTATTGTTGAGATCAAGAAATCAGCTCTTAATCTAATTGCCATTCCTTCATAAGTAGTTTCTTTTCCCCCTCCGCTCTTAAGATTTTCTCTTTTTCTCTGATATTCCAGTAAATTGTGTGAATTAAGGTAGTCCTCTTTTTATTTATCCTGCTTGAGATTCATTGAACTTTTGAATCTGAGGATTGATGTGCTTCATGAATTCTTAAACATTCTAAGCTATTATGTCTTTTGATATTGCTTTTCCCCCATTCAGTCTTTTCTCTCTGGATCTCTGGGTAAGACTTATTTTGGATCTTTTCATCTTCTTTTTCCTTTTATAAATGAAGTCCAATTTAGATATCATGAAATGTGCATATTTTCAGTATATAGTGCAATAGATTTTGACAAGTTCATGCAGTATAACCCAAATCACATCAAAGTATAGAACATTTCTGCTACCCCAGAAATTTTCCTTGTTCTTCTCATTAATACTGCCCTCTAAAAAGAACTACCCCCCACCCCATCTCTCCAGTCTGAGGAAACCAATGTTCTGATGTTAATCATTATATATTAGATGTGCCTGTCATGAGCTTCCTATCAATGGTGTATCTGGCTCCTCTTGCTCAGCATAAGATTTTGAAATTTATATTGTCACGTGTATTACTAATTTGTTTCTTTTTATCAATGAAGAATATTCTGTTATGTGAATATACTATCATGCATTCATTCTCTGGATGAACACATGGGTTGTTTCAAATTAATGGGTACAGTGAATTAAGATGCTAGGAAAATTGTGTGTACATCTCTTTGTGAAAATATGTTTTCTTCTTATAAATACCTGTTACTGCAATTCCTTGGTCATAGGACAGATGTATGTCTCACATTATTAAAAAATTATTATTTTATAATCCCACTAGCAATGTATGAGATTGCCAGTTTGTTTTTTGCCAGATTTGGTTTGTTTGTTATTTTTTAATCTTAGTTCTCGTAGGTATGAAATGATATCTCACTGTGGTTTCAGTTTACTTCTGCCTGATGGCTTTTACTTGTGCTTATTGGTCTTCTGTATATATTCCTCTTTGGAGTATCTGTGTAAGCATTTTTTTCATTTGTATGTTTAATATTGAGTTATAGATATTAAATACTGAGGATGTCACATATCAGCATATATATGTTATTACATGTTTTTGCCCCCTCAACATATTTGTGTCCTATTTCTTTAATGGTATCTTCTGCAAATGGGAAATGTCCAATTTATCGATTTTTCCCATAATTCTTCCTACTTTCTGAGTCTTACTAAGGAAACTTCCCTTATCTAAGGTCACAAAAATATCCTTCTATAATTTCTCATAAGTTTTAGAGCTTTAGCTTTTTTTTTAAGATTGATTTTATTTATTTGGCAGAGAGAGTATGTGCAAGTGAGTACACGAGCAGGGGAAGCTGCAGAAGGAGAGGGCTGAGCAAGGAGCCCTGCAAGCTAGGCTTAATCCCGGGACCCTGGGATCATGACCTGACCCTAAAGCAGCTGCTTAACTGACTGAGCCACCCAGGCGCCCCTAAAGCTTTAGCTTTTATATTTAGGTTCCTGGTTCATCATGAATTATTATCATGTATGTTGTTCCAACATCATTTGTTGAAATTACTGTTGTTTACCTATTGATTGCCTGGAAACTTTTGTCAAAAATTAATCATATAACTGTAGAACTAAAACTAGTCCTTTGTTCTCTTCTGTTGATTTATTTGTTTACTCGCATTACCTGTTTTACATCATATATATATATATATATATATATATATATTAGATTTTATTTATTTGTTTGACAGAGATCACAAGTAGGCAGAGAGGCAGTCAGAGACAGAGGGGGAAGCAGGCTCTTTGCCGAGCAGAGAGCCCTACGTGGGGCTCGATCCCAGGACCCTGAGACCATGACCCGAGCCTAAGGCAGTGGCTTAACCCACTGAGCTACGCAGGCGCCCCTACATATTTTTATATAAATGTTTGAGTCTGCTGGGATATTGGTTGTTGGTTGTGATAGCATTGTATCTGTCAATTTAGGATGAATTGATATATAAGTAATACTAAGTCTTCCTATCCGTGGACATGACATATCTCTGCAATTATTCAAGTATTCTTTAATTTCTCTCAGTCCTGCTTTGTAGTTTTATTGTGTAGGTCTTCCATATTTAAAAAAGTTATCTCTGACTTTGTAATGCTATTGTTGTACTGCTTTATTTTGTCTTATTTTACAGGGGTTGATTGTTTATAGTTGACTTTGTGTGATAGTGTTATATCTATAGCTTTGTAAAATTCACATTTAATTTTTATAGTCATCTTTCATGAATTCTTTAGGACTTAAAATCATGCAACACGATAAAAGGCAGTGTTATTCTTCCTTTCCCAGCTTCAAGAGTTTATTTATTTTTCTTGCTGGCTAGAATGGACAGGCAGGGCAACACCCAAAATAAGTGGTGGTGGGGCACCTGGGTGGCTTAGATGGTTAAGCGTCTGCCTTCAGCTCAGGTCATGGTCCCAAGGTCCTGGTATCAACCCTGTGTCAGGCACCCTGCTCTCTGCTTCTCCCTCTGCCCCTAAACACCACTCATTCATGTGTGCTCTATTGCTCTCTCTTTCTCTCTCTAAAATAAATAAATATATAAATAAGATTCTTAAAAAAATTAGTTGTGGGCAGAGACATTTTGCCTTGCTTCTCATTTTAGAAGAAAGCAGTCTTTTTCCATTAAGTATGATATTAGTTGTATAATTTAACGTCGTATCCATTATCAGTTTGAAGAAGCTTCTTTATGTTCCCGATCTTCTAAGAGATTTAATCATGATTGGATATTAAATTTTGTCAAATGCTCTTTCTGGATTTGTGAAGAAAATCATGCTATTTCTTCTTTAATATCTGTATTACATTGGCCGATTTTCAAATCTTGAACAATCCTTGCATTCTTAGACTTAACCCCCCTTGATTAGAGTGTATTGTCCTGTCTACATTTTAGATTATAGCTGATAAGTATTTGTTGGGGGCTTTTGCATATATATTAATCAAAACTATTGCTCTGTAACTTTTTTTTATTTTTTTATTTTTTAATAATTTTTTTTATTTTTTAAAAATATATCAAGTATTTTTATCCCCAGGGGTACATGTCTGTGAATCACCAGGTTTACACACTTCACAGCACTAACCATAGCACATACCCTCCCCAATGTCCATTACCCCACCCCCCCTTTCCCAAACCCCCTCCCCCCAGTAACCCTCAGTTTGTTTTGTGAGATTAAGAGTCACTTATGGTTTGTTTCCCTCCCAATCCCATCTTGTTTCTTCTTTTCCTACCCCCCAACCCCCCATGTTGCATCTCCACTTCCTCATATCAGGGATATCATATGATAGTTGTCTTTCTCTGATTGACTTATTTCACTAAGCATGATACCCTCTAGTTCCATCCACGTC
>PISX010033367.1:0-15164 GCA_004024625.1 Mellivora capensis | reverse complement strand
AATTTCCCTCAACCACCCATTATTTTAAAATATTTTATTTATTTGACAGAGAGGCAGGCAGAGAGAGAGGAGGAAGCAGGCTCCCTGTGGAGCAGAGAGCCCGATGCGGGGAGGGGGGTGGGTTATGACCTGAGTGGAAGGCAGAGGCTTTAACCCACTGAGCCACCCAGGCGCCCAACAACCATTTTTTTTTTTTAATCTCATAGTTCTGCAGGTTAGAAGTCCAGGTATCACAGCTCAGCTAAATCCTCTGCTTAGAGTCATGTACAACAGAAATTGGGGGTGTGAGCAGCATGGGATCCTTTCTAGAAGCTCTGGGGGTGAATCCATTTCCCAGCTGTTCGGGTAGTTGGCAGATTTGCTTCTTTGAGATCACAGAGTTGAGGCCCCTGTTTTCTTGCTGGCTAGTAGCCAGGTGCTCCTCTCAGCTCCTTGAGGCCACCTGCACTCCTGTCTTGTTGCCCCTCCAGCTTCGAGCCCATCATAGTGCATTGACTCGTCACATTTTGAATCTCTCAGAATGCCCCTTCTGTGGCCTCTCTTTTTTGCTGCAGTTGGAAGAGGTTCTCTGCTTTTACAGACCCATGTGATTAAGTGGGCACAGCTGAAAAATCCAGGGTAATCTTCCTCTTTCAGGGTCTATAACTTTAATTACATCTGCCAAGTCCCTTTTACCATGTAAGGTTATCTATTCAGAGGTGGTGGGGATAGGACAGAGACATCTTTGGGGGACCATTAATCTGTCTATTGGTTTATTCTTTTCCTCCCTCCCTCCCCCCCCCCCCCCCCCCCCGCCCCATCTCTCTCTTATCCAAAACTCTAGCACAGTGCTGGGCATGTAATATAAGGAGAACTAACTGAATACTGGTTAGTTGAATGGTGTTTTCAGAGCTCTTCATCTTGAGGCTTCAGTCTACATTCTGGGAATATGTATTGAATCAAAATTTGTCAGGTGCTTATCAACTCCTGGAAGAACAGAGTAGAAAAAACCACAAGGGGCTTTTCATGACCTTTTCCCTACAACAAGGGCTGAAGGGCCTGCCTGGTTCGGGAGTGTGCTTCTGTGTCTTAGGGTCTAAGCTCACCTTCAGGATTGCCCTAAGTGCTTAGAGGTTGCTATGCCATTCAGGGCTCCGTGACCATTAAGAATATTAAGGCTCTGTAGAAAGCAACATATTTTGAACAAAGAAATATCCCTAGGAAGAACTTTAGATCATTTAAACCCTTAGATTTGGTTCTGGGTCCTCTTGGTAGAGAGGAAAGAGATACCTTGTCATGAGAACTTTGATCACCATCTACCCAGAGGCAAATTCTTAGTGACGTTGGTTGGACAACAGAAAAAGATGGGTTCTCACCGTTTCCCAATAAAGTTCACTGAAGACATTCTCACTGTTAAATATTCTCAGTGGAAGAACCAGTCATTTCCAAATTTCTTGAGCAAAGAACTTTTCACTAGTATTTCAGCTCCCACTTCTTGATTTGAATGAAATAAAAATAATATGTCATTCCTATTTTTTTTTTGCATCACTCAAGGACTAATGAATGACCTCTAAATACAATTTATTACATTTGTGTTAGAGAGTTACATAGTTCTTAGAGTCTTTATGTATGTTTATAATTCTGTCTCCTCTACTAGACTGCTCCTTCCTTGAGCAAAGATTTCGTGTTTAATCCAGGAACATAGTACAGTGCGGGGCCTATGGTAGCTCTCTAAATTGTTTTTCAAATAAATAAAGGCTCAGAGAATTGAGGGAAAATTATGTGCACTGTAACTCGCCCGCCTTACTGTCTGTTGTAACCTGCAACTGAGGACATACAGATGATGTATGAACATAATAGTTAAAAGACAGTGTGTTTATATATAGTAAAATTTGGAGTTATCAATACTATGTTGACTTTAATTGAATACAGATGAACAGGGAACCTAAAATAGATCATCTGAATATCATCATTCTGCTATTTAAGAAAAACCAAGCAGCAGTAACCATTAGTAACAAGGTAGCATTACCTAAACTGCCATGCTCTGAAATGCAGCATCATTTATGTTAGGTCTCTTGATTAATAATAACATGTAATAAGGAAAATTCATGAAAAGGAACATTTCAGGAAAATAACATCTTTCAGGGGCTGAATCTAAGGCGATTCCAGTTATGTTCTTTAGGGGAAACATCCAGCCCCCGGTCAAAGGCTGAGGTTACAGTTCCCGTAAAGAACCAGAGACGTCTGTGGTCTCGTGTTTGGTGAGAAGCTGGAAGAGATGACATGATTGTGTAATACTGAGGCTTTTCACCTTTTCCTTGATGTGGGGCTGGACTAAGTAGGCTCACCTCCGTCCAGCACCTCTGGTCGTTTATCAGGAGTGTAAAGAGAGAGACCCTTGACCAAATAGAGTGTGATGGAGATGGTAATTTTCCAAGTCATCACAGTTTGAGGGTAACTAAAAGAATGCATTTAAGCAGGAGACGCCATTTGTCAATTTTCACACAGTAATTCCATTCCAAGCTTTAAAGTCATAGGATTTTTACAACGTTAGAACCAGAAGGGATTTGGAGAACATTCTAGTCCAACCTCTTTGTCTTACAGATCTTGGAATACCTCATAATTCCATTTCCTCTGAAACTTTTCCTGATGATGGCATTTTACAGTGGCATTCTTAGCTAAGCTATTGTAACAGCAGATAGATATTTTTAAATCATTCTGTAATCACAGTTCTTTTGCTTCAATTATTTAGCCAAAATTGAAGTCATGCCGCATGTTCTTAGGGACTTTGGTGTAATTTTTGGTTTATGTTAGGAGGATAGGGAAATACTAAATTTTGATGGCACAATAAAACCTTGCCTCTAAATTTTCCATTGGCAGATAGAGATATACAAAGAACATAAATATTCAGTTGTGTGTGTATGTGTGTGTAAAACATATATGTGTAAAAGAGTAAGAAGCTTCTGGTCAGTCAGTCCTGCTTTCAAATCCTGTCTCTGTCATTTACTAACTGTGTGTGAGCATGGGTGGGCTCAGGCAAATTATTTACTCAGTAATCCCCTGTTAAACTGTATTAAAATCTGTTCAAATGAGTTAAAGAATGTTTAACTCAAAGAATTTGGTGAAGTTTAAGGGAGATTATGCAGGTGAACGTGCTTAACACAGCACCCCTGAGAACACACAGCTGGTCCTCTCATGACTTGAGTCCACACCTCATATACCTTTACCTACCGCTTAAATGCAGTCCGATCATTTCATTGTTTCTAAATGAACTATCGATGCTATTCTCCTAAAAGCTGTAGGAAAAGAAAAAAAAAAGGACATTAACACAGATAAGAGATAGAAGTTTGAGCACTTTTTCTTCTTCAGGTGAAACCCAAATCTTCTATGTTTAAAGTTCCTTTCCTAGAAGAAAAATGGATTTGTGTGTGAGAGTTGGAGAATACTTTGAAAGAACTCGTTCAAGTCAAGCTCTAGTGCTTGTTTCCCTTGCTTGCCCGTGGAGGGGCATCGGGAATAATTCATTATCTTTCCTTCCCGACAGCCAGTCAGATTTGCATCCTCTCCATTTCAACTCCGACACCAAATCAAACTCGAGTTTTGATGTGGTTAAGATTCAAAAAAAAAATAATTTTAATGCCTCAAATAAATTCTAAAGAGCTGTCTTTATAAACTGAACAGAGAAGCTACAGTTTGTTTATATAACTCTCCACAAATTCTGTGCATCTTGGAAATTAACTATTGATCATTTATTAAACATTTAGTAAAACTTCACTATCTTGAACTGACTAGCCACTTTAAACTCTATTTTAAAGGAAAACATGTATTCTTTCATATTTATACACTAAACAGATGTTCTACCCACTGTGTCAAACATCAGGGGTCTGAAAATCAAAAGTAACAGTCCCCAAAGTCTGGTGATATGACAAACACAGTGAAAGCCTTAACATACAATGGGGCATGTGCTAAACCAGAATTCCTGCCTTTCTGATCTCATCTTCATTACTCTTTTCTGTTGCTCATTACTCTCCAGCCGTATTATCTCAATCACACTCTTTCTATGCCTTCTTTTTTTTTCTTTTTGTTCAAGTTTTTATTTAAATTCTAGTTAGTTAACATAGTGTGATATTGGTTTCAGGAGTAGAGCTGAGTGATTCATTACTTCATGTAACACCCAGTGCTCCTCACAACAGTGCCCTCCTTAATGCCCATCACTCATTTAGCCCATCACCCCACCCCCCTCCCCTCCAGCAGCCTTCAGTTTCTTCTCTAGATTTAAGAGTCTCTTATGGTTTGCCTCCCACTCCTTTTTTTTAACCCCTTCCTCTATGTTCATCTGTTTTGTTTCCTAATTTCCACATATGAGTGAAATCATTTGGTATTTGTCTTTTTCTGACTTATTTCACTTAGCATAATACCCTCTATTTCCATCCACATTGTTGCAAATGGCAAGATTCCATTCTTTCTGATGGCTGAGGAATATTCCTGTGTGTGTGTGTGTGTATGTATGTATATACACACCACATCTTCTTTAATCCATCCGTCAGTCGATGGACATTTGGGTTCTTTCCATACTTTGGCTATTGTAGAAAATGCTTCTATAAACATTGGGGTGAATGTGTCCCTTCAAATCAGTATTTTTATATCCTATGGATAAATACCTAAAAGTGCAATTGCTGGGTCATAGGGAAGCTCTATTTTTAACTTCTTGAGGAACCGCCACACTGTTTTCCAGAGTGGCTGCACCAGCTTGCATTCCCACCAACACCGTAAGAGGGTTCTCCTTTCTCCACATTCTCACTAACATCTGTCATTTCCTGTGTTGTTAATTTTAGCCATTCTGACAGCTGTGAGGTGGTATCTCATTGTAGTTTTGATTTGCATTTCCCTGATGATAAGTGATGTGGAGCATCTTTTCATGTGTCTGTTGGCCGTCTCTATGTCTTCTTTGGAAAAATGTCTATTCATGTCTTATGCCCATTTCTTAACTGGATTATTTTTTGGATGCTGATCTTGATAAGCTCTTTATAGGTTTTGGATAGTCATTTGCAAAACTTCTATTCCTTTGCTTCTCCTATGACTTTTAGTTTTGTTGATTGTTTCCTTCACTGTGCAGAAGCTTTTTATTTTGATAAAGTCCCAAAAGTTCATCTTTTCGGGGCAACTGGGTGGGTCAGTGGGTTAAAGCCTCTGCCTTTAGCTCAGGTCATGATCCCAGGGTCCTGGGATCAAGCCCCATATTGGGCTCTCTGCTCGGTGGGGAGCCTGCTTCCCCCTCTCTCTCCCTGCCTGCCTCTCTGCCTGTTTGTGATCTCTGTCAAATTAATAAATAAAATCTTAAAAAAAAAAGTTCACCTTCACTTTAGTTTTCCTTGCCCCCAGAAATGTGTCTTCTTATGCCTTCAACACCCCATAGATTCATGCCACAGTACCTTTGCCCTTGCTTTCCTCCCCTCTGATAGGACGCTTACCCCCCATATATTTCAGCTGCTGGCTCCGGCTCATTTTGCAGGTCTTATCTCAAGTATCAGCTCAAAAAGCACCCCCCCCCAATACCCTTTCCTCCACCTTACCTCCAAGCCATTCTTTGCCACATCATTTAAGACATTGCTTTTCCTTATCTTAAAATGCCTTGTTTGCTAACTTATTTGTATTATGAATTGTGATTGTAGAATTAAGTTCCATTAGGACAGTGCCAGTGTCTGTCTTGTTCGCTGTTCTATTTCCAGTGCTAAGCTTTTTCCTCTGTGCATAATAAGCAGATGCTCAACAAATACTTAATGAATCGAATGAATGGTGTCACGAGGCGTAATGGGTCATCAGGGAAGCTTCACAAAAGTGGTTTTATTTGTCTTGAGGCTGAAGGATGCTGTTTAAAGTATAGGCTTACCACCAACCAGAGGTGATCGGAAGAGTGAGTTGAGGAAGTTTTCTACCTGATGTGAGTGAGCACATGGAAGTGTGACCATTTGTAAAAACAGAGAACGGAAGATATTCCCAGGCTTCCAAGAAAGTGACTTCAGTTTGGGGTAACATGAATTTCTGATGCCTGCAGGACACACAGATAGCAAAGTGCCAGGGACACTAAGTCAAAGGAGACTAACACATCTGTGTTGAAGACGGAGATTTCTGCTACTTTTTACCTTGCAAAGCCACTAGCAGAGTTGCCATTGAACTACTCCAAAGCATGGGTCTTTTAGGATTACTTTAATAAGTAAGTTCTGTTTTGTTTCGTTTTGGTTTTGTTTTTTGTTTTTGTTTTGTAATTTATAGCACATTTTGTGAAAATTACTGAAAAGGTGCTGAAGGAGAAATCAAGGGACTGGTAATTTGAACTTGAGTTTGTGAGGTGGAACCAACCGAACTCCAGGAGGATGAAAGGAGGAAGAGAGGGTGGGGCAGAGGGAGAAGAGAAGAGAGGGAGAAGGCCTAGTAGATGATGGTGGAAGAAGACCCAAGAGGAGAGGTTTCCAGGTATCTCCTGGGCAGATTCAGTATGTGGGAGGATAACACAGCACCGCCTTGCACGCCCCCCTCTACACCTGTGTTCTTGATTATCTGCCTGAAGAGTTCTCTCTCTAGTGAGGAGCTGACGTGTTTTACCCTATCAGCTCATCAGAGCATAGCTGAGGGCTTACAGCTGGATGCTTTAAGTCACTGACCTTTTGGCACAAAACGAGGCAAGTCCATGAAGATGAAAACCTGGCCATTTTTCTTGGAACTGTCCCGATTTCAGCTTCTTAAAGTACACATTCTCAGAATTCTCAGGGAAGTCTCGTGGGCCTTCCTAATCAGAGAGTCAAGTTCTCATTATTTTATCATGATGCCTTTGAGGATCAACAAAAATAAAACTCTACACTATTTTGAAGAAACGATTAGAACACATTTTCCAACTCCAGCAAGGTGTTTAATTTAGAACAAAATGGTTACATACAAGGCCAAAGCCAATGTGAACCTGAAGTTATGAAATCTGTGTGCTTTCAAAAGGACCTGTAAGCATAGTTACATGTGTAAATGAGTACGTGTTGCGCGGGAGAAGAGAACCTGACCTTCTCGGTGTTTTGGGACGGTATATCCTTACCAGTATTTGGCGGCGTAACTGGTATATAGTGTCACTCAAAACCATGTATCAAAGAAATTGATCACCTCAGAGGATCACAAGCTGTTTTAGGAACAGTTTAGGTGATTTTTTTTTTTTTTTAACGAACTCTTTTGCCTGAAGGACCATCTCATTTCTGTAAACTGTCAGAATTGATGGTGTAGAAGGAAGATGAGTCTGTGAGAAAGTCAGAGAAGCCAGAGAGTATGACCAAGAATTAGGGGAAGTCAGAGAGGGAAGGGCTAACCAGTGTCCACCAGATCTGGATATATTTTGTAGACCTCAGTGCACAGCAGGGGAGCTGAGAACATGGTGGAGAAGAGAATGGGTTCTGGAGTCAGACTTCTGGGTTCAAGTCCCAGCTCTACTACTGGCATCGTGCTGAGCACCTGGAGGGCATAACCTCTCTCTGCCTCAGTTATTCATCTGTGAAGTGAGGATGTCACAGAATCGGTACAAGGAGTCCATGAGGTAACTGCCTGCACGTGGGCAGTGCTTGTTGCAAATGCTAGTCTTGGGGCCACGGAGGCCTTTTGGCAGAAAGTAATGCAGTGCAGTCATGACTTAGTCTAATCCGTGTTCACTAACTGAGCTGTGATCCTAAAGGGCTCCCTTTGATTTTCTCCCTTTTCCCCCATCATATATATATGTATGTGTGTGTGCGTGTGTAAAAAGTACGACAAACATGTGTGATATTATTAGTTAAACCCAAACACTTCCGTCATTCTTTACATCTGTATTTCTATGAATTCCAGGGGAATCTGATATCTGAAGCTTCTGGCTAGGGCTTTTTGAGTATCTCCACAAGGATATTACCCCAACTTCTGAGAAGAAGAAAAAACTCATTCTGAAGACAAAGAGCCTTGTGTTCCAATCAGCTATTTCTTTCTTCAGTGTCAGCCCCTCCTTCCCTCTCCACTGAGTGGTCAGGTGGGGAAGGTGCCCCAAACGAGATCCCTGGGCATCCCGGGCTCTCTGGAATCCTAGAGTCTGAGGATGGCAGTAATGGGGACAGAACTTCGCTCAGCTCTCAAGCTGCTCAAGTTAGTTTCAGAATTAGAGTTAGTATGTATGGAACACTGTAAACACAGCACAGTATTGGGGACATTTAAATTTAAGGACATTTTTTTCTTACTCCAACTCTTGAATGATAAGACAAGCACTACCTTCACATCATGTAATGATATATAGTTTGTGAGTCTTTTAAGGTATTAATTCTGCATTTCTCTAGCGTTATGGCGAATACACGTTGATTATGTTAATCACTTTTAAAATTCAGAATTTCCCATAGGAAAAAAACATTACTTGTTAAGGGTAATTAGCTAACACACACATACACACATACAGGGTGCACACCCACTGGAATTTTAAAATAATTTCCTTTTACTTGTTTTGGAACAGCATTAACCACCAGTATTATTTTTAAAGTTTTGCATCACCATTCAGATAACTTTTAAGACAAGCAGAAAGCAAATTTTTAAATGTGTTTCATATGGTCTGTTTTGTAGGGTAGGATAATCTGGATAAATCTTCCTTTGAGACATTCCTTTCATGTATCTCTTTGTTTCTGCAACAGCTAGCTTGTTCTTCACCTCTAGAAAGGTTAACTTGACTTTTCCAGGGATTTCCAATTATTTCCAGATGTTGGACAAAATATAGGCCTGAGGGTACCATGATTTTCAAAAGTTCCTCACCTCTTACATTTGTCCTTGATCTTTTAAATGCTATGCTCATCATTATGTTTTCTAGAGTGGCATTGGTTATAAATCATCCTGAATTTGCTTCCACATTCATATTTCACATTTTGCTCAGTTTACACCTATTTTTCCTCCTTTTGTTGCCGGTGTCCCCAGTGTCAGTGGCTTGGTTCTTGATGTTTTGTGTTTCTTCCTGAGGCTTACTGAATTTTCAAATACGGAGGCATTTTCTGAACTTATTCTCAGTGTGGGTTTCTAAGTGGTGAAAGGAGAATCCTCATCTGTGCTGCCTTCACCAGCTGTGTAAATACAGCTGGAAATTTGCAAGTATACAGGGGCGAGATCATAAATAGGTTTCCTTATGTGTTTCGGAATGCTGTTCTGAGAACCACGGACCCTGAATTTCAGATGAGCCTCCACAACTCCAACTTTCATATACATATTTAATGGGACTTTCTAGATTGGGACAAAGCCTTGTCCTTGGAGAACATATTACTTCTTTAGCTTCCAGATCTTTCTTGGACTTTCCATTTTTATAGTATCCCCAAACTCATAACAAACAGAAATATTACAGATCTTCTACCCTTCTGGATGTTTGGTGCAAGGAAGGTGCATTAGTTTGCTAAGCCTGCCATAGTAAAGTACTACAGACTCGGTGGCTTAAACCAGGGGGATTTATTTTATCATGGCTCTAGAGACTGAGAGAGAAAGAAACTGGTAGATGGCTGTCTTCTCCCTGTGTCTTCCCATGGGCTTTCCTGTGTGTGACTGTGCCCAACTCTCTTTTTACAGAGACACAAGTCGCAATGGATTAGGACCCACCCTCAAGACTTCATTTACCTTCATTACCTATTTAAAGACCCTATCTCCAAATACAGTCACATTCTGAGGTACTGGGGGTTATCACTTCAACATACAAATTTTGGAGGGGACACGAGTCAACCCATCTTAGGAAGGAAGCGCGAGGAAGAAGGAGGTGGCGAGAAGGAACTTATTCACGGCTTGCTGTTGGAACATAGACTATGCGGGTTCTACTCTCGGTGGTTATAAAACAACTCATTATCACTCCCTTCTCCTCCCAAATCCACTCTTCTTCCCATATTTTCCATTTTAGGAAGGAGCATGAGCAGTCACAAAATCAGAAATCTAGGATCATCCTAGACTCTTTTCTCCAGCTAATCTCTAGTACTCTATCAAGCCCCCAAGGAATCCTGCAATTCTACCTCCTTCCCTCTTCTCCTTTCCCATGGGCCATTCAGGATTATTCACCTGGATTACTATAAATAGTCTCCTAATTGATCTCACTTCCTCAATTCTTCCCCTTCTCTCTACCGAAATGCATCCTCTGAATTGCACAAAGAATAATCTTTCTAGGGGGAAAAAATATGTTCATGTAACTTTCAGATTAAATACCATCAATCGTTGTATATTGCTTTAGGCATAGAATTTAAATTTCTTAGCTCAAGCATGCAATAAAATTCTTTCCTTTCAGTATGACTGGTTGAACTTAGGTCACATGCTTATCTATAGCCCATTATCAGCTCCAAACAATTTAATACACTGATGGGCTAAAACCACCAGGGTCTGTTCTTCAGAATCACTTTCCCTGGAACTTAGGGACTGTATGGCAGGGGGGTCGGGGGGTGAGAAGGAGGAAGACTAGGACAAATCAGGGTTTCATTAAGAAAGAGGATGAGGAAAGAAACAATGGGTGTTAGGCAAGTTACCAAAAATGTTTACTATAGGCTGTTCCTTCATGGAATTTACAGTCTGGTGGTAAAGACAGAAAAATAAAGGCCAAGGTTACAGCAGTGTGATAAGGACAGTGGCAACCCTTGAGCGCAAAGACTCCTTCCTAAATCGGGGCAGAGGTTCAAAAAACATTTCCTAAAAGAAGTGATATATAACCTAAATTTATGAAGCAAGAAACACTCTGGGGAAAGGGAAAGGGCCATTCTGGCAGCAGATACAGCAAGTGAAAATGTCCAAGAGTCATGCCACAGAGTCACTCACTCAAACTGTGCAGCATTGAGACTGAGCAGAAGGGGATAGGAGATGAGGCTCAGAGAAGATACATTGTATAAGTTTGGTTGTATAAAGCTACTTATAATACCTATTGTTTGAGCCTGTGTAACTGCAACTAAAGGCCAAACATAGTCTGTAGTTTCCCATGACACAGCACTTTGGTCCTCTGGTGTAAACCCCAGTGGAACAGTGAAGAAGGTTACATCAGTTCTCAAGGGTCACAGAGAGCTTACTCTGACGACTTTACATCCAGCCTTTTGCCCAGAGCCCAAACTCATGGAACTTGTTACCCCAAACCATGAATGACACATACAATAAACACAATTGCAAGACTATATATTTGAGATGCATTTGAGTATATGAAGATACATTTGAGAATGAAATACCTAAGGGAGGTTGAAAGAAAAGCCTGCATCTAAAGCCTATCCTCATTTTTTTTAAAAAAGATGAATCTTTTTTTTAAAGATTTTATTTATTTATTTATTTGACAGACAGAGATCACAAGTAGGCAGAGAGGCAGGCAGAGAAAGAGGAGGAAGCAGGCTCCCCGCTGAGCAGAGATCCCGATGCGGGGCTCGATCCCAGGACCCTGGGATCATGACCTGAGCCGATCCCAGGACCCTGGGATCATGACCTGAGCCGAAGGCAGAGGCTTTAACTCACTGAGCCACCCAGGCGCCCCAAGCCTATCCTCTTTTTGACCGAACCCTGGATGGAATGTTCTTTGGCAACCATGCAAAGGACAGAACACAAGGGTCAGCTTCTGACCTAGGATTCTTGCGTTCTGGAATCACCTGGCTATCCCCGGTCACCAAGCAAATTCCTTAGTTCATGATTTACCCCTGCCTCTACCCCAAATGTCACTTTCCCTTTTCTTCAGTTTGCTGGCTTTTCTTCACTCTTTAAAAATTCAGCTTAAGCATTGCCTCCTTTAGAAAATGGTCTTTGAGCCCCCTGGTCTGATTGAGAAAGGAGCCTCCGACCTCGCAGGGCGCCCTGTGCCGAGCTCGGTCTACAGTTGTCCTTATCACTCTGCGCTGCAGCTTTGGCTTAGGTTGCTTCTCTACCCCCTCGCCCCAGACTGCAGATTCCATGAAGATAAGGACATTGTCCACTTCTTTGCCATCTTTCCTAAGAACACCTTGCTTTTGTTCAGGTCTCTGTCCCTCCTGCACACAGTCCGCAGGACTCAGAGGAGGCCCCCTCTCCCACCTCAACAAATGGATCTAATTGTTTAAGACAATGGTTCTCAACCAAGGGCAACTTTACCCCTTCGAGGAACATGTGACAATCTCTGGACACACATTTGGTTGTCACCACCCAGGGTTTGCTACTGGCATCCAGTTGGTAGATGCCAGAGATGCCACTAAACATCCTATGAGAAATAGGACCTCTCCCTTCCTCTGCCCCACACCTTGGCCTCATCAAAAAATCATTCAGGGGTGCCTGGGTGGCTCAGTGGGTTAAAGCCTCTGCCTTCAGCTTGGGTCAGGGTCCTGGGATGGAGCCCCACGTCAGGCTCTCTGCTCAGCAGAGAGCCTGCTTCCCTTCCTCTCTCTCTGCCTGCCTCTCTGACTACTTGTAATCTCTGTCCAATAAATAAATTAAAAATAAATAAATAAATAAATAAATAAATAAATAAAAAATCATTGAGCCCCCGAAGTCAACAGCACTGACGTTGAGGCATCCTGTTGGAAGTCAGTGTTAGCGTGACTTTGCTTCCCGAATGGTCTAGGGATAAATACATGCCCTAAGCAGTCAGTGAGACTGAACTGGAGGGCTGCTATTCTACGACTGGGAAAGAAGAGGGTGATGAAGTGAGAAAGTTGGATTGAGGTCACACTGTGGTGAGGTCTGAGTGGAAGGCTAAAGTGTGGTCTTTATCCTATAATGAAGCAGGGGGTGCTGTGATTAGAAAGGTATTTCAGGAGAGTGGGTCTGCCGTACAACCTGCAGGACAGGTGGGAGGAGTGGAGTGTGCTAGCCAGGATTGCGGGAGCCGGCTATCCTCACATCTCCTGAGTGAGGCGGCGTGGCACGAGTTCCTTCATGTCCATAGTGTTTAGTACAGTCGCCTCTACCCAGAAGGGCTCAAGAATGTTTCTTCGATAGTCAGATTGTAACCGTTTTCTGGAACACAGTAAATAGACTATGATTCTGACCCAGTGTTCTTGTTTCTTAAAAAAAAAAAAAAAAAAAGTCACCTGTATGTTTGTGGCTATAGCAAGGAAAAAATAACATATAATAAATCCCAAATGTCTCTGTGTTTTTAAAGGGCATCTTAGTAAGTTTTGCATAAATACTAAAGTCAGTGTGTTGTGTGTTTGTTTTCTTATAGAAGTAATTTTTGAACATATCTTCCTGGGATAGATTTTTGATTGATGTGGAAGTATAGTGCCTTCTTGGATTACTTTTGAAGCCAAAGATCTCAGTGTTGAGGTGCCTTTGAACCAGACTTCTGGGGATTTAGACCTACTGAAGCAGCCTGAGTTTCTTCCTGTCCCACCTTCTGACTCACTCCCCAGACCATCTACCTGGGAGGTGAACATTGGCTCTGAAGGCATTTAGAAGGTTTGGTGACTTTTTTGTCTTCGATTTGTTCCTAGTAATGGCTCCAAGGTAAGTTTTTTGCAGGAAAATGTGATGTTTTAGATTAATTCAGGGAAACTCCTAGCTGGTCCCTTATGTGTCACATTCACTGGCAGCTTAATAAGGATTTGCCTCGGCAGTGGCTTTTGTAGTGTGAAAGATCTATGGGCCTGGCAACAACTTTATAGATCATTTATTCTTCAGAATTAAGAGTGTAAAATATTGCTATTTAAGGTGTGCTCTATCTATACCCCCCCAAAACCTTAAATCTAAAAAATAAGACCATCCATAAACATATTTTTGTAAATTCTCCCTCCCCCGCACCCTCTTGCCTGTCTTCTCTGTTGTGGTGGGAAAACACTGCTTTCAGTGATTAGAACTAAAATGTGAATGTAAATTTAGAAGAGGTTATGATCTTTTATATCTTTTTTCTTGGCAAAGCATTTTAATTAGGAAATAATCTTCCCCTCTAACATCTGACATTTACCATAAAATGATATTGTTTTGTTGGCAAAAACACCAAGTTGTAGCAAAATTTTGAGCTGTTACACTACTATGAAGATAGATTTTAAATAAGAACAATTTTTTTAAAATCCGAAATGTAAAGCACTTTTAAAAAATGCAATCTCTGAATTTAAAAAGTACGATTTTAGTAGGGCAAAGAGCAGGGGTAACAGGCTAAATCCTTCAAGGAAGAAGGAGCAAGAGGGGAGTGTGTCTCGGGCTGATCACACCAGGTCACCGCTCTTGCCTGTTCGGGCGCGTGCAGCAGTGTGCACGCGCGCGTGCTGCCTGTGCACAAGTGTGTGCCCAAGTGTGCGCGCGCAGCCGCGGGGCCTCGGGGCTGGGCCTTCAGGGTGCTCCCCAGCCCGGGTTTCCAGCGGACTGGGGCGGGCTCGCGGAGCCGGCGGGGCTGCGGGCCGGCTGGCCGTGCGCAAACGCTTGCCTCGCGGCTCTTTGTGTGTCGGTGTGCGGCTCCGCGCCGCCGGCGGGCACCATTTTCTGCTTCGCTCGGGACAGGCACATAAAAGGGAAGGCGGCTGCCGCCCGTCTCCGTCCTCTTTCCCTCAGATGCCCTCTGCTGCAGGTTTATTATTACAGTACGGGCCGCGCCGCCTCTCCCCGCGGCCTGGCGGCCTGCCGGGCGGTGCAGCGCTCTGGCCGCCTTCACGCCTGGCGCGCCCCCAAACCGCCTCCTCCGCCTCCTTATTTGTCTGAAAAGCAACCGCACGTCGAGGCGTAGAAGCCCGCTCGGGGCGGGAGAGACCCGGCCGGGGTGTGTGCGCGCCGTTCTCCGGGGCGGGGCCAGGGCGGAGCGCGGGTCTGCAGGGGCCCCTTTGTCCCCCAGGAACCCCCACCCGGCGGGCGCAGTGGGGGCGGCGGAGCGCGCGGGGCGCCCGGGGTGCGGGGTGCCTGGGCGCGCGCGCGCTGGCCGCTTGCCGATGGGGCCCCGAGTCGCCGATTCCTGCCGAGTAAGCAGTCTGGCTCCGCCGCGGCCGCACAGTGGCAGCAAGGCTGGGGCGCTGGCGCTGCGCCAGCCCCATCAGAATTAGCTCATTGTTCACTAGCACACTGGCAGCAGAGAGAGGGAGAGAGAGAGGAGAGAGAGAGAGAGACTGAGACTCTTAGAGAAAGAGACACACACACTCTTGGAGAGAGCGGGAGGCAGGGAGACCTTCCCCTCCTCCTTTTTCCACGGCTGCACTTCTTGGAAGTGAAGCCGGTTTGGGTTTTGTTTCCCTTCCCCCTCCTCTCCCCTCTTCCTCCACCCCTTT
>PISX010033366.1:0-15180 GCA_004024625.1 Mellivora capensis | reverse complement strand
GAAACCAGTGAGAACACACAGAGTTACGAAAATGCGGGAACCCTTGGGTCAAACTGTCGTCCTTCCAGAAGCGTGCTCCCAAGAAAACCACCCGAGAGGAGCAAAAAGGCATGTGGGGGGCTAGAGTCTGACAGACCAGGAGCCACCCGCCCATCTAAGGATGGGGGGTGGGCGACAAAGCGGAGAAGGAGCCGGAGGGAGGCCAAGTTCAAGGCTGTCCCCCGCAGTCCCCGCAGAGAAGGGAAAATCAGACCCCGGGGACCATGCACCCACGTGATACTTCCCTCCGGAGAACGTTCCTGGGTTAGTCACACTGTAGTTAAAATATGTCAGGTGCTCTGCTCCGGAGCGAAAACCTGAGGGATTAGGCCTGTGTGTGCGTGAGTTCGTGCTTTCTTTTTTTTTTAAGCTGGAGAACAGAGATGGTTAATGGAACAGCACAAGACAAAAGGGCAGCGAGCAGCGTGGTGTGCTCTGGATGCACAGACAGAGCAGACAGCGCTGGCTGAGGCCGGAAGGTGGAGGTGGCTAGGTGGGGAGGGGGTCACGAAGCGCTTCTCCCTATGCTCTTATAGCTATTTTTTTTAAGGTGAAAAAAACAAGAAAGCGGCACCCAGGGTGAATTTAGACTTGTGGGCTTGGCTCACACTTTCTACCCTTGCCAGGTAGCCTCTGATTGCTCCTGGGGCCTCCCGGCACGGCCCCCCCACTCCAGACTGGAGGGAATCAACCCCTCCTGCCCACACCCCCTTCCCCTCCCCCACCTCAGGCCACTCTGTTGTTGCCCCATCAGGCATCTGGGGCAGGACAGGGAGTTGGGGAGGGGGCAGGGACATCAGTGTAGGGGTGCTGGCTAGCTGGAGGCATCTGGGGGCTGCTCTGGGGCACAGGCTACTCTCACCATTTATGTACTGCCCTCATGCTAATGAGCTCTGCCTCCCCCACAGCTGCACTCCCCAGGCCTGTAAGCTGCTTGCGGGTGTTGGGGCCTCCTTCTGGGTCTGAGCCCACCCCATCCAACCTCCCCCTCCCACATCAGCTGGGAGCTACCTCCCCCGGTCTTCCTTTTTCCCTGAATGCCTTGGACTGGTCACCACTCCGGGGACCTAGAGCACAGAGGGGCTCAGGAGCTCCCGCCTGGATCTGACATTCGAGACCTTTTTAATTTGGAAAGAGATGGATTAGCCCCCAGGAGAAATGACCTCTGTGTGGGCCACTCCGGAAGGGCTGCCAAGTAAGGGGCAGTGGGGGAGTGAGAAGGCAGAGGCTCTCCTGTGTCCTTGGGGTGCCGGGGAGGAAACAGGGCTGAGTTCCTGGTGGGGGCCCCCCCCCCGACTTGCGGCGAGTGTGGTCACAGGGGACCTGTGTCACCATCCCCTCCCCCAGGAGACTCAGGCAGAGCCGGCTGAGGCCCCAGAAGGCGGCAGACGGATGCAGCTGTGTGCCTGAGGATTGCAGAGCAGGGAGGTGAGGTTGGGACACGGCCCTGGTCAGGACCTGTCAGTCGCAGACCTGCCCGAGCATACTGTACAAGGTGAGGAATTAAGGGTCCCTCTCAGGGAGGTGCCAGTCAGGGGCGGAGACTTTCCAGAGGCCCTCCTGTGACCTCAGTGTGGCCGGCTCCCATGGCTGCCAACGTGACTAGCTCCGGGAGCCCCCTGGGCACCAGGTCCTTGGCTCTGTTGGTCCCTCTGCAGCCCTGGAGCCCTGAGGACACCTGGACATGTCTGCCCCCCACCCCCAATCACACAACACTGTCACCTGGGCTCCAACGGGGCCCTCCGCCTCTCTCCGTCCTCGCCGTCCTGGCTCTAGGTGAAGCCACATCCTCTCCCAGTGGACTGAACTACCTCCCAGGTGCCTGCCGAGCTCTGTCCTCCTCTCCGTTCTGCTTGGAGCTGGGAAAGGCTGTCTAGATCCTCACTCTGACAGTGCTGTTGCCTGAGCAGCCTCCGGGCACAGCCTGTGGCCGTGGACCCCAGCCTCTCCCCATGGACTTGCCTCCCTCCGACCCTCTGCCGGACCCCTCCTGCCTATACCATCAATTCCTCAGCCTGTCCTTATGCTCAGGCCTTCACATCCCCAACCTCACCCTCCACTGCCTGGCCACCTCTACCCGTCCTGAGGCTCAGCCCACCTGTCCTCTCCTCCAGGAAGCCCTCCCTGACCACCTCCCCCATAGGACTTCGCATCCACGTCGGGGCAAACTCTCTTCTTGTGACTCTACCCCCACCCCACCCTAAATGGGTTCAGTTCAGAGCAGTGATCCTTGAAGGACTGAAAAGTCAACAGCTGTGAATAAATGAAGATAGGAGTGAATACGCAGATGTGGGGATAAGAGGGGCCTCTGCAGGCCTGGGAGCTGGTAAAGGGTACCACCCACAAGGCCGTCCTCCCCACCCCCGTCATGAGCACGGGGCCTCTCGTAGGATTCATTCCCCAGTGCCCGGTTTCCCAGCAAAATGCAGGACTGTGGTCTCTGGAGTTGGCGGCGAGGCTGGGCTCTCCCGTGTCATGTAGGCCTGACTCAGGAGTCGCCTCAGCCCCTGGGGGTGGGGGGAGGGCGGAAGACTGGGGCTGGTGGGCACCAGCAGGGAGGGCCACACGGCATTGCTTCCCCGAGGCCCTGAGGGCACTCGGGGTGGGGACCACATCCCCGGGCTGCTGGTGCCGCCCCCCTGCCCTGCGTCTGCGGAACCCGCGGGGGCCTGAGCGGGCTTCACATTAGTATTCCCTGTACAGACGCTTGCAAAGAAATGACTCACACACCGGTTGACTAATTTGAAAGTAAGCTGTTTTTGCTGCAAGTGGAAAGGTTCAGTGAATCTTAAAAACTAAGCGATGGAGATTTTATTCCTCGTTCTAGACCTTTCCTTCTGTGGGGGCGGGGGGGTGGCTCGGCCACTGAATGGTTTGGTTGGCTTTCCTGCAGCCGCCACGGCTGGGGGCAGCAGGGACAGAGGCTAACGGGACAGACCCTGCGGGGTGCGCCTGTCGCACAGAACGCTGGTTTGTGGGCTACAGAGCCAAGCTGGGGCTCTGGCAAGCCCACCAGCCCATCGCCACTCCTCTTGTGGCCTGGGGGACAGTTGAGAGGGGACGTGTCTCCCCCATGCGCTGGAGGCTTACGATTAGGAGGGGCTATTATCCCCCTACTTTACGGACAGGCAATGAAGAGGCACAGAGAGGGAGGTAACGCATCTGAGGTCACACAGCCGCTATGGACGGAAGGTGGGATTACACACCTGGCCCTGGGCAGCAGCTGGTTTTCCTAATTTAGGTCACACAGACACACACACACACCACCCCTACCCCGAGGTTAGAGAGGAGAAGGAGGGCCAGACATTTTACCCTGAGGGGATGACGTTTGCCTTTGTCCTGGGGGAAGGAGGACATGCTGCAGGGAGCAGGGAGGTCCCAGGGTGTGTGTGTGTGCGTGTTGGGCCCAGGCTGGGTGGTAGCAGAGAAGGGAGCAATGAGGTCAAGTTCAGGGTATGCCTCCAAGGAGATCCAACGGGACTCTGATGTTAGAAGGGAGGGAGTAAGGGGTGAGCCATACAGCAGAGCCCCAGAGCCTGCGCTGAGCGCCACACCCCCTGCCCTTCCTGGTTTCCAGGCATATCATCCGTGGCAGCGGGACAAGGGGGCCCCAGGAGCTGGTCACATGCCACCTGCCTACCTGGGGCCAAGCACCAAAGCCCCCCTTAGGCAGCTGCTCGGGCCGAGGGGTACGCTGGAGCCCCTGGGAGACGACCTCGGGGAGAGAAGTCACGGAGCTGGTCGAGGCCAGAGTGGGAATTGCCTACCCCCCCGGCCCTTCGGCCATTGCCCGTGACGCCCTGTGTTTGCCAAGTGACGCTGGGAAAGCAGGTCTGCTCTGCAGCCACCTCACCTTCCTGAGAAGCTCTTCCTCTCCGGCAGCAGAATGATGGGCAGAAAATTGAAAAACGTAGCCAAACCAGTGTATTAGTTTCCCAGAGCCCCCTCCTCCCCTCCGGCGAGACACAAGCCAGAGATAACACTCTCCAAGTAGGTTTACCGAAGTCAACCCATTACAAGTGCGGACGAGCCTGGAGATAACAGAAGCCTGTGAGTTCTTAATATCCTGCCCGGCACGCGGGAGGAATAAATGAGGGACAGGGCAAGACAGCTCCGACTGCAAATACTCCGCCACAGCCCTCGGCCATCCATCAGCCCCGCGCGGCAGCCGCTGTCGCCGGCCCTGGGTTCGGGAAGTATGGTCGCCATAGGGATGGAGTCAAAGCATCCTTTCAAAAATAGATCTGCTTAAAATTCATTAACTTAGACAACTTCACCAGAAGAAGCAATCAATTCCTTGAACTCTATAATCATGCTTCTCCTAGGGACCTCTTCCTCAGTGCCGGTTAAGCTAATAAAGACTGTTTGGGTCCCATGGAAGGAGAGAGGCAAGAAGTCTAGCCTTGACATTCTGCAGCCGGCTTGGACCCAGTTACTGCCCCACGTTTTGTCTCTGGAGTGAGTCACTTGTCACGCTGGCTGGGGTTGGGGGCAGGCTCGGCCCATGCCGGGCGCCGGGCTGGGCCAAGGGTGCAGAGTGACCAAGAAATGGTTTCGTGCACCAGAAACTCGGTTGGGCAGGGAGATGCGGGGACGAACGTCTGGGCTCACTCTTGGTGATCTCATCCTGCAAGGGGCCGTAAATCCCACTCACTAGCGGATGGGTCTGGGATTTACAGCTGCAGCCAGGACCTCCCCACTGAACCCCAGACCCCACTATCCAGATGACCATTCTCCATGTCCCTTGGGGTATCTAATGGGTGTCCCAAACTCACCCTGTCCGAGCACGGCCAGGCCTGTCTCAGGTCCTTCTAGCAGCTCAGGCCAGAGACAAGGAGCCATCGGGGATTGCTCTCTTCACCTCAACCCCACACTCAGCCCCATCTGGGGGCCTGCGGGATCTGCCGTCCAAGAGCGGCCAGACTCTACCTGTGTTTCTGGGCCTCATGCTAGGTGGGGCTGGCCCGAGTTGTGCCCATAGTATCTGGATGGCTGTGGAAACCCTCCCCGTTCCACCCACGCCCCTCTCTCTAATCTCAATCTGACAGCTGGAGAAATCCTACTCACATGTAAGCCACATCAGCCTCCCCTCTGCCCAAACTCTGCTAAAGGCTCCTGGGTCCCCTAAGACCTTATGAGGCCCTCTGAAGTCCCCCCACCTCCTTGGCCTGGCCTCTTAATACTCTCTACTTCCCTCATTCCACTGCAGCCCCATTCCTGCCCCAGGGCCTTTGCATTTGCTAGCCTCCCCTGTAAAGCTCATCCCCCAGGTGGTCTATGGGTCTGTACTCAGAGGTAAGACTTCCTTGTCACCTTGTCCAAAAGTGTCCCTTTCCCTTGGCACTTTCCACTATCTGTTTGACTCATGCATCGTGTTTGCCGTCCCTTGATCTGACCACCAGAACGCACGAGCCACAGAGCTGGATGGGTGCCCTCTGGTCACTGCAAGTGCCGTGGACCTCACCTGGAACACGATGGGTGCTCAGGAAGTATGCAGTCCATGCACCGATGAGTGAAACTTGCCTCTCCCTCCAGAAGGCTGCCCCCATCCCCTCCTTGAGGCTCTCATCACAGAGTCAAGTGCTCGGCTTCCTTTGGAAACTTCTTTTTGTGGCTTTTCTACCAGGGGGGCAAATCCCACCTGACAAGGCAGACACTGGCCCCTGTCGGACCTGTCCCTACCTGGTTCGTCTGCCCTTCACAGTGGGTGGTGCAGACACCGGCTCGGTCAGCCTCCCACTCTATACCCTGGCCATGTCAGCCCCTGCCCCAAGCTTCCCTTCTGGAAACTTTCATTCAACTATTCCCTTTCCAGCCACCTATGCCTCTGGAACTGCGCCCCCCCACCCCCCTCGCCGGCTGTCCCTGGGAAACCTCATCTCACCACCGAAACTTCTTTCTCTCTCCCACACACTCCCAACCTGCTTCTTCGGGCCCACCCTATGGCCCTGATGGAAAACCGGGGGACGCTCGGTGCCTCCCCACACACTGCCCCATTCCTGCTTCCCCCTGGCCCTTCCCTTAGACTCTCAGGCCACTGCTGCTTCTTTGCCCCCGTCCGTCCAGCCCGTGAACCTCACTGCGGGTCTGGGCACTGAGTTTGCGGGGTCCGTGAGGGTAGGAGCTGCTGGAAAAATGAGGTGACGTTTACGCTTTCCATGTATCCATTGAGATGAGCAGAAGCGCTGGGCAAACTCAGGGCAGGTGCCGCAAACCTGCAAAGAAGTACGGCTTCCAGGCTGCGTGCCCTGTGCTCTCTGCTGATACGGTTCAGCTCGACCCACGTGAGAAACATGCACTCAGCACATGCCGCCCGCTGAGCGTGGGGCCAGGCCCCCTGGGAGGCGCCCCTCTGCGGCCCCCTGCCTCACCCTCCTCCCTGTCTCTCCAGCCTGTTCCTCCACCTGGAGAACCCCACCACCCTTGGTCTCTCGGGTTTTACGCCTGCTGCACCCACTCCAGACGTCGGTGATGGAGGGCAGGACCAGGGAAGAAGTCTTCCTTGGTTACCGACCCCACTGGTGGCCACTGCCATGTCCCACGAAGGAAATGCTTGCTCAGAGCTTGGGGCTGGGCTGGGGCGGGGGGGCGTCCCCGGCTCCAGAGGCCACCAGCAATCCTGGTAATCCCGCCGTCGTGACCGCCTCCCACCCCGCACTGGGCTGGCGCTTTGATGGAGACGAGGTTGCGAATGAGTGCGTGGTTGGCAGCGGAGAGCCTAGAACTCAGGGCAAGGTCTAGGGCATCGTTTTGGACTGGCTCTAGGAGCTCCTGGAGGGAGCCCTCCCATACCTCTTTGCTCCGCTCCCCCATGGGGCTATTTCCAAGTTGTAATAATGATAATGCGAATCAGGGGCCCCTGAATGGCTCAGTGGGTTAAGCCTCTGCCTTCGGCTCAGGTCATGATCTCAGGGTCCTGGGATCGAGTCCCGCATTGGGCTCTCTGCTCAGCGGGGAGCCTGCTTCCTCCTCTTTCTCTGCCTGCCTCTCTGCCTACTTGTGATCTCTCTCTCTCTGTCAAATAAATAAATAAAATCTTTTTTAAAAAATAATAATAATGCTAATCAACCCTGAGCTCATGCTCCCCTGCAGGCCGGCGCCCCCCCAGGCCCGTTTGCAAGGATGTCCCCAGAGCCTTCTTATCCCCATTTTACAGATGGCCGAATGGAGATGCAGAGAGGTTTGTGTCCTGGGACGGTCACAGTGCAAGTGCGTACAGAGCCGGGGTTCAAACTCCGGGAGAAAGGGGTCCGCAGAGGTCTGCGGTGTTGACAAGAGAAGGAGAAGAGGAGGAGGCCGGGGTTGGGGGCAGGCTGAGCTGCCAGCTGGAGAACCCTCCCGTCTCCTCTGTCCTGTCTGGGAGACTCAGGGCTAAACCGCCTGGCGTTGGCGGGGCGGGGGGGGGGGAGGTCCTGCCCAGACACCCTGAGGCCCAGTCTCCCCCGACTCCCACTTTGTCTCCCCTCCTCTCTCCTTTCTAATTTATCCAGCTGCTCTGGTGTCACTTCTAGGCCTTCCTGAGGACTCTGCAGAAGGAAGTGGAGATGAATAACGGAACTGTGGTCAGCCGCGCGGTGTGGTGGGACCGCGCCCTGCCCCCCGGAGCACTTCATTGTTCAGAGACTTGATTTTTTTTTTTTTCATGCTGGCCCGGAGGCTAAAAATGTGACCCCATCCACACCGCCCCTCTCCCGTTCCCCAAAGCTCTCTAAATAAAATGTGTAAAAATCGCGTGTGGCAGGGGAAAGCGGGTCCCTCTTAAATTGCAGAGTGGGTACACAGCCTTGGAAGGTTGGCCTCCACGCCAGTCGGCTTGTGCGTCACTCTTGATGGCTCGGGTGACAAGTGAATTTGTCTGCCTTATCTGCATTTTTGTCCTTTGTTCTGTGGCCTGTCCCTGTGAAGGGGGTCCCTGTGAAGCCTCCACACCCCCCGCTCCTCCCGGGTTATATCTGGAGAGTAGAGCAACTCCCATTTCTTTCCAGATTTTTCTAGAAGATGAGGATTGTAAACTCTGACTGTGGACAAAAGCCGGTCACCTGCCCGCCCTTCCCGACAGAGGCGGCAGTGTGGCTGTCGATGGATTCGGGGCATCAGGGCCAACACGAGGGTCCCATCTGTGGACATCTACACTCCCTTAAACAGCTCAAACGGCTGAAAATCCCAGCCCTGTTAGTTTACCACCATCTCTCTCACTGACATGTCTGCATAAACACAGCCATAAAGCCAACACCCAAAGACCAAGAAGAAGGGCCCAGATCACCACCATCCCTTTGACCCGACATGAAGAACCTGAGCCAAGTCCCACCTGGGCCGCTGGGTTGAGTTAGTGGAATTAACGGAGGGACTGTGTTTCATCTCAGCCACCTGTTAGTGACACATTTCTCAGCAAGTTCCCATCAGCTTCCCGGGAGATGGAATCACTTAGAAGACAGCGGTCTTCAACCCACCCAGTGATTGTGCTCTCCCGCTGCGGCAGGAGCCCGGCGCTCTCTCTGTTCCCAGCAAAACCCTCTGGGGCTGTTCCTTGCCGACCCACGTGCATGACCGGCTTGCAAATGTCACTGCTGAGGGCTACTTTCTTGCAGTTTCTCGGTGGAGAAACCACTCAGATTTTATCAAGTACTGGGTTCATGTGGCAAGGATCTACCTTTTAAACGGTATATCGAAGAATGCCCTCCACCGTCAGGGGGCCACGGCTCACTACGGGCTTGGTTGTGTTTGTGCCAGGGAGAACAGCCCCCGTAAGAGCTGGCACCAAGGGGCGCCTGGGTGGCTCGGTGGGTTAAAGCCTCTGCCTTCGGCTCAGGCCATGATCTCAGGGTCCTGGTATCGAGCCCTGCATCAGGCTCTCTGCTCAGCGGGGAGCCTGCTTCCTCCTCTCTCTCCCTCCGCCTGCCTCTATCCCTACTTGTGATCTCTCTCTCTCTGTCAAATAAATAAATAAAATCTTTTTTTTTTAATATTTTATTTATTTATTTGACAGACAGAGATCACAAGTAGGCAGAGAGGCAGGCGGAGAGAGAGGGGGAAGCAGGCTCCCCGCGGAGCAGAGAGCCCGATGCGGGGCTCGATCCCAGGCCCTGGGATCATGACCTGAGCTGAAGGCAGAGGCTTTAACCCACTGAGCCACCCAGGTGCCCCTAAATAAATAAAATCTTAAAAAAAAAAAAGAGCCGGCACTAAGCCAGAGCCTTCCAGGCGCCGTGGGGACTGGCTTACCAAGTTCTACGGGCATCCCGCCTGAGAGGAACCATTTTTTTAAAATATAAGTGAAATTCACATAATGTTGAAGGAACCCTTTTTCAATGGCACTCAGCATAATTGCAATGTTGCACAACGTTGTGACGTCGAGCCTCATTCCAAAATATTTTTATCACCACCAGAGGAGACCCCCCACGCAGGAAGCAGGGGGTCCCTGTTACCCTCCCCCAGCCCTGACAACCACCAGGCTGCTTGCTGTCTCTACGGCTTTGCCTAGTCCAGACGCTTCATACAATTGGAATCATACAGTGTAAAGTCTACGGTGCGAGATTTCTTTGACTCACTGTGTTTTAAATTTCCATCCATGGCGCGGCTCAGGCCGGAGCAGGATGGGAGGCCTGGCCATCCCCTGCACCCCGGGGCTGGGGGCCGTGCCAAGCCCCAGTGCCTAGCTGGAAGCCAGGGAGTCCGCAGTTCTGGGGCAGGGACACCTGCCAGGAGATTGCAGGGTGAGGGGGCGTGGGTTTCCTCTAAGCAAGTGAGGCAGGTGCTGCCCATTGGTAGAAAGGCCTGGAAAGGTAGTGGGGCCCGGGCGTGACAGGTGAAAAGGGCTCCTTGTGCTCCGGGCAGGTGGGCTTTTACTGATTCTCCCCCATTATTAATATTTCCTCCTGGAAATGGGAAAATGAGGCACGGAGTGCACAGCTTGCCTGAGGCTGCACAGCTGGCAAGAAGGGGAAGGGGTTCTGGGGCACCTCAAGTCCAAAAGACGCTGGATCTCAAGATGACGAACCTGTTTTCCAGAAGCAAAGTGAGCTGCGTGGGCCAGGCATGTGACCAGAGGCCTAGCTCAGCGCTCAAGCCATCCGGCTGCCCAGAGCCGTAGCGCCGGCCATCATCCGACCTGAAGGTTGGGTGCCCCATCCCACGTGAGGGCCCAACCATCCAGCCGCTCTGAACTTCACTGAGGCAAAGGACGGGGGAACATGGGGAAAGCGAGGTGGCACTACTTTCTCTGTGTTGGTGACTCAGCCCCTCAGAAGGGCGGATCGGCACAACCTTCCTCCCCATGGGTCTTGGCAAGAGCGATGTTCCAGAAGGGACAGGCTGGGTCCTGTTCACCCTCCTGCCAGCAGCCATGGGGCCTCTCTTCCCCTGGGCTGCAGAAGTTTGGAGAAACTAGGACCACGCAGAGAGCCTTTTCTGTCCCTGATCTGCTTTGTTCCTTTAACAGCTGTATTGAGGCAGAAGATGTGTATATATATAACAATCACCCGTTTTAAGCGTGTAATTCAATAGCACTTTAGTAAATTGGCAGGTTTGTACACCATCACCACGATCTACTTTTAGAGCATTTCTACCACTGAAAAGAAGTCTCCTGCCCTCCTAATCCACTTTTTGTACCTTCACGGCAAGGGGCCCTCCTCTCCCCACTCTGCAAATAACGCCGGACCCTCACCGGGCACTTGCTCCCCAACCAGGTCTGAAGTCTTTCCAAGGACACTGTCCACGAGAGGCCACAGCTGCCCAGTGGGGTCGGGTCTTTTGCTATGATGGTCCACTCACAGCCACGGAAGCAGAGACAGAGCACAACTGAAGTCTCTGCTGTCGTGGGGTGAATGGTGGGGCCCCCCAAAAGGTTTGTCTGCATCCTAACCCCCAAAATCTGTGACTGTGACCTTACGGAGGAAAAGGGTCTTTGCAGATGTCGTTAAGGTAAGGATCCCGAGCTGAGATCAATCTGGATTCTTCCGTGGGGCCCGGAATCCAGTGGCACGTGTGGGAATAAAGGAAGACCAACCCAACGAGCAAAGCACAGGCTGTTTGTTTGGAACTTGCTGGAATGGGGCGACAGCCAGCCTTGCTTTCTTGGGTGGTCCCTCATGGGTGCGCCCCGATGGGGCCATGGCCGGGGAAGCTGGAGGGGGTCACTGGGAGTGGGGTGTTCTGTGTGATTATCAGGGGGCACAGGTGGCTTTTGCTAGTTGGTGCTAAATCAGAGGGGGACACACGTTAGGGTGGCTGTTAGTTTCCAATCATGTCAGCTTGGAGCTAACTGCCGTAGGAGTCATCATTCAGCTTCCCGATGGTCCCTGGGGGTGGTCTTCTGGGCTCCTGCAAGTCCAACTCTCGGCAGCCTGGCTTCCTGGGCTGGTCGCTGGAGAGAAGGGATTGGTCTCCTGGGCAGGGTGCTGTAGGCTCAGGGTTCTGTTTCTCTGTGGGGTCTGGCCACTGCCCCTTTGCATAGTCAGTCTATCCCAGGTGTCCTCAGGAGAGGTCAAGTGTGGAGGGAGGCAGAGAAGGAGGGGTGCAGCCCCAGGCTGAGGACGCTGGAAACTGCCAGAAGAAGTTGGAAGAGGCAGGAAGGGTCCTCCCCCTCGGCCTTCGGACAGGGCACGGCCCCGTGGACGCTTTGATTTTTGAAATTCTGGCCTCCAGAAACGGTGAAGCATACATTTCTGTTGCTTCCAGCCCCCCGAGTTTGCAACCATTGGTTAAGGCAGCTGTGGGAAATGAATGCGCTCACCCCTGGGTGTTGGAGTCTTTGCCCAAGTCCCCAGCGGGGGGCTCTTGACCATCCTGCCAAGGTAGAGGCGGGCAGAGGCAGGGCAGGAGGAGCAGGAGGGACTCAGAGAGTGACAGGGGACAAGGTTCTGGGCTGGCTTGAAGTCTTACCCGTCTGTTTGTTCGTTCCTTCAATATTTGCTCAGATCCCAAGATGGCTTTGATGGCTCGTGGGTCAAAGGTCCGAGTGTTGCACCAGACCGGGCTTGTCCTTCAGGCCCAGCCTGGGCCCTGTCAGAGCCCCGCACCCCCCGAGGGGATTGCCTTCAGCCTAGATACCAAAGCCCTTTCCAGGCTGTCTGCCCTGAGACTCCAGGACCATAGGCTTCCCTCAGATCTAATACCCTGTGAATCGAGGTGCCATCCGACTAGCCCGCCGGTGACACTGTTCACAGCTTTGTTTTATTCTCCCCCAGCTCCGTCCCAGAATGGCCTTAAAGTAGCTTACGGAGTGAGACTCAAACATCACGTTAATTTGAAGGAGGTAGGACTCGGGGAGACAAGACAGAGGGACGGGAGACAGCACCCAGAGGCCAGCATGAAGGCCAGTGTAGACCCCCACTGGTGGGCCATGGGCAGGGGCTAAGCTTCCTAGCAGCCAGAGGGAAGACGGGTCACAGGCCGAGTGAGGAACCAGCAGAGCGAGGGCTTGGCTGTGTCTTGGAGCAGGCCCCCGCCAGATGAGGGCATAAAGTCACGACACTGTTTGGGGCCAGACCCCTCAGGCTAACCCCCATCTCCGCTGGGCTGGCCAGGTCTGGCCTGTGGGTTGAGGGAGATGATCTGATTTTGTTTGTCACTGTCTTTTCCTGTGGGGAGCTCTCTCTGCCCATCGAGGTGGCTGACCTCACTTGAAGGGGTAAAGATGTGACCCAAGAGAGCCATCAGAGTCCAGCTGGGAATTACTCCACATTGGAGGAGAAAGAGGGGACTTTCATGCTCCAGACAATCACAAGCTATGGTGACAACATGGGTGGGAGGTGGCTGCTCCATCTTCCAGGACACCCAGAGGTGGCCATGTGCTCAAGAAGGAACAAGGCACATTTCTGCAGAGAAGACATCCACATGGCCAACAGACACATGGAAAAGTGCTCCCTATCACTCAGCAGCAGGGAAATACAAATCAAAACCACAATGAGATATCACCTCACACCAGTCAGAATGGCTAAAATTAACAAGTCAGGAAATGACAGATGCTGGCGAGGATGTGGAGAAAGGGGAACCCTCCTACACTGCTGGTGGGAACTCAAGCTGGTGCAACCACTCTGGAAAACAGCATGGAGGTTCCTCAAAAAGTTGAAAATAGAGCTACCCTACGACCCAGCAATCGCACTACTGGGTATTTACCCTAAAGATACAAACGTAGTGATCCGAAGGGGCACGTGCACCCGAATGTTTATAGCAGCAATGTCTACAATAGCCCAACTATGGAAAGAGCCTAGATGTCCATCAACAGATGAATGGATGAAGATGTGGTATATATATACACACACACAGTGGAATACTATGCAGCCATCAAAAGAAATGAGATCTTGCCATTTGCGACGAAGTGGATGGAACTAGAAGGTATCATGCTTAGTGAAATAAGTCAATCAGAGAAAGACAATTTTCATATGATCTCCCTGATGTGAGGAAGTGGAGATGCAACGTGGGGGGTTTGGGGGTTGGGAAAAGAATAAATGAAACAAGATGGGATTGGAAGGGAGACAAACCATAAGAGACTCTTACTGTCACAAAACAAACTGAGGGTGACCGGGGAGAGGAGGGTAAGGAGAGGGTGGTGGGGTTATGGACAGTGGGGAAGGTATGTGATATGGTGAGTGCTGTGAAGTGTGTAAACCTGGCAATTCACAGACCTGTACCCATGGGGCTAATAATATATGTTTATAAAAAAATTAAATAAATAAATAAATAAATAAAATAAAATAAAATAAAATAAAAAAAAAGAAGGAACAAGGCCAGGGCCCCAGGGTGGACAGTGTTGAGCAGAAAGAAAGGCAGTTAGGTAAAGAGAAAGACCCATTGACTTCTCTCCTGCTCCTGGATCCAGCCATGCCTGATATCCTGACATCTTCTCCCAGACCTCTTGGTGTTGTGGATCAACAAAGTCCTCATAAAGTGCTTTGCACAAACTGTGAGGACCAACTTGGGCTCACAGCAGTGTCTACCATGGGAAGAATGGAGGTGGGGAATGGTGATCTATGGCAACTGCTAATTCCCATTTCTCTCATCTGGGGCTTTCATGGCTTTTGGGGCCCAGCTGTGCTCCCTGAACTTGGGATCCAGTGTCCCTCACTGACCTCACCCCATGAACAACAGGCTGACACTGACGGGCAGGGAGGTTGTGGGCCAGGCCCTGTGCAGGTGGGTTTGAGGGAGATGTCTGTAGTAAGGATCAGGATGGACAGGTACCGATCCATGGAGATCACAGCATAGTGGGTGAGGGTCCCCAGAAGCTCCCATGAGAACACGGCATACCCTCACCCCCATGAGAGGCCACTGACTTTCACTAGTACAAGAATAAGACTAGGGTTTGTCGGGGCGCCTGGGTGGCTCAGTGGGTTGGGGCCTCTGCCTTCAGCTCGGGTCATGATCCCAGGGTCCTGGGATCGAGTCCCGCATTGGGCTCTCTGCTCGGCAGGGAGCCTGCTTCCTCCTCTCTCTCTGCCTACTTGTGATCTCTGTCAAATAAATAAATAAAATCTTTTTTTTAAAAAAAGACTAGGGTCTGTTACTTTTTCCTTAGAAAATATTTTGTGTCTTTAGCAGGACACAGAGGGGAGATAATCAAGATATTTTTAAGCCTTAATGTTTTGTTTTTAGCTCTCTCTGGTCCTTCCCCCCAGAATAGGGTTTCTCCATCCTCGTTCCGTTGACCTTTGAGACTAGATCGTCCCTGGTCATGGGGGATGAACTGGGCCTCACAGTGGCCTTTGTCTACTGGATGCCAGTAGCCTACTTCCCCACTTCCCTTTGGGACAACCAAAAATGTCTCCAGGCATTGCCAAACGTCCCCTGGAGGGACAAAATCACTTGGTTTGAACACCATCTCCCGGGGCCTTCTGCATCCATGGTTCCCACACAGGAAGATACAATGCAGCCTGACAGAGGGAGGAAAGAGGTGAATTTTTTTTGGGTGACTTTTTTTTTATCGTAGTCAAATATACATAACATAAAATGTACCATTTTAACACTTAAAAAGAGCTCTCTTCTGTGGCATGAAATGCTTTCACGGTGTGGGTGGCCATCTCCAGCATCCATTTCCAGAACTCTGTCACTGTCCCAAACAGAAGCTTTGGACCTATACAAAAGTGCCCAGCCTCGGTCACCTCCTCCCCTCCCCCCTGACCCCCCTTCTACTTCTATCTCTGT
>PISX010033365.1:0-15179 GCA_004024625.1 Mellivora capensis | reverse complement strand
AGAAGAAAGAGAAATTAGGGAGTCAATCCCATTTACAATTGCACCCAAAGCCATAAGATACCTAGGAATAAACCTAACCAAAGAGAGAAAGAATCTATACTCAGAAAACTATAAAGTACTCATGAAAGAAATTGAGGAAGACACAAAGAAATGGAAAAATGTTCCATGCTCATTGATTGGAAGAACAAATATTGTGAAAATGTCTATGCTGCCTAAAGCAATCTGCACATATAATGCAATCTCTATCAAAATCCCATCCAGTTTTTTTTTTAAGATTTTGTTTATTTATTTGACAGAGAGAGATCACAAGTAGGCAGAAGCAGGCAGAGAGAGAGAGGAGGAAGCAGGGTCCCCGCTGAGCAGAGAGCCCGATGCAGGTCTCGATCCCAGGACCCCGGGATCATGACCTGAGCTGAAGGCAGAGGCTTCAACCCACTGAGCCACCCAGGCACCCCGACTATCCAGTTTTTTCAAGGAAATGGAAAAAATTTATATGGAATCAGAAATGACTTCGAATAGCCAAAGGAATATTGAAAAAGAAAGCCAAAGTTGGTGGCATCATGATTCCAGACTTCAAGCTCTATTACAAAGCTGTCATCATCAAGACAGTATGGTACTGGCACAAAAACAGACACATAGATCAATGGAACAGAATAGAGAGCCCAGAAATAGACCCTCAACTCTATGGTCAACTAATCTTTGACAAAGCAGAAAGGAATGTCCAATGGAAAAAAGACAGCCTTTTCAACAAATGGTCCTGGGAAAATTGGACAGCCACATGCAGAAAAATGAAATTGGACCATTCCCTTACACCACACACGAAAATAGACTCAAAATGGATGAAGGACCTCCATGTGAGAAAGGAATCCATCAAAATCCTTGAGGAGAACACAGGCAGCAACCTCTTTGACCTCAGCCACAGCAACTTCTTCCTAGGAACATCGCCAAAGGCAATGGAAGCAAGGGCAAAAATGAACTATTGGGATTTCATCAAGATCAAAAGCTTTTGCACAGCAAAGGAAACAGTTAACAAAACCAAAAGACAACTGACAGAATGGGAGAAGATATTTGCAAACGACATATCAGATAAAGGGCTAGTGTCCAAAATCTATAAAGAGCTTAACAAACTCAACACCCAAAGAACAAATAACCCAATCAAGAAATGGGCAGAGGACATGAACAGACATTTCTGCAAAGAAGACATCCAGATGGCCAACAAACACATGAAAAAATGCTCTACATCACTCGGCATCAGGGAAATACAAATCAAAACCACAATGAGATACCACCTCACACTAGTCAGAATGGCTAAAATTAAAAAGTCAGGAAATGACAGATGATGGCGAGGATGCGGGGAAAGGGGAAACCTCCTACACCATTGGTGGGAATGCAACTGGTGCAACCACTCTGGAAAACAGTGTGGAGGTTCCTCAAAAAACTGAAAATAGAGCTTCCCTATGACCCAGCGATTACACTACTGGGTATTTACCCTAAAGATACAAACGTGGTGCTCTGAAGGGGCACGTGCACCGAATGTTTATAGCAGCAATCTCCACAATAGCCAAACTGTGGAAAGAACCTAAATGTCCATCAACAGATGAATGGATAAAGAAGATGAGGTATATATACACAATGGAATACTATGCAGCCATCAAAAGAAATGAAATCTTTCCATTTGTGATAACGTGGATGGAACTAGAGGGTATTATGCTTAGCGAAATAAGTCAATCGGAGAAAGACAACTATCATATGATCTCCCTGATGTGAGGAAGTAGAGATGCAACATGGGGGGTTTGGGGGGTAGGAAAAGAAAAAATGAAAGAAGATGGGATCGGGAGGGAGACGAACTATAAAAGACTCAATCTCAAAAAACAGACTGAGGGTTGCTGGGAGGAGGGGGGTCGGGAGAGGGTGGTGTGGATATGGGCATTGGGGAGTGTATGTGCTATGGTGAGTGCTGTGAAGTGTGTAAACCTGGCGATTCACAGACCTGTACCTCTGGGGATAAAAATACATTATATGTTTATAAAAAAGATTTAAAAATTAATTTAAAAAATGTACAAGTAAATTCAGAAAAAAAATTAAAGAGATGGTGATTAGTAACCAGAGGAATTTAAGTTCCCCTACTCCTGGTGACACTGAGGGATTCCCACAACTCCTTTAGCATCTGGGACTTATTGGACCGGGAGTGGAGGGAGATAAGTGACAGCTAGCAGTATCAGGAGCTTTCTAGAAAGACGGGATAGAGAAACTTTCTGGAAAGACGGCCTGGCACAACTAGAGAGCTGAAGAAGAAAAGAAAGTTCTATGAGACAGAAGCTGAACTGGAAGGCTTCCTGGCTGCTTCTAGCATTCAGCGCCTGCAACAGGGTCCCAGGAAAACAGTCTCCAAAAGGAGAAGCAACAGTGTCAGTGTTGCTGGTGAGGTCAATGAGCTTTCCAGATGTAGATCATCCAGGGATTCTAAATATCTATTTATATATGATAGCCACACAAAGCCTGTGTGTTAATTAGATGGTATTTTCTGTTTAAAAAAACAAACAAAAAACCGATATAACTTTTGCATACTGAGTCACCCAGAAAGTGACTCTGAGATGGAGATTTGCACGCAGGAAGTTTACTGGGGAGAACTAGGGATTCAACACCAGTAGAGGAGTAAAGGAAATAAGACTGGGTAGAAGGAAGGATTGAATGAATGACAGTATAGTCACAACAAAGCTTCTCACCCAGTCTGTAGGAAACTCTGTCCTGCCTTGGAGCAAAGTGGGCTGAGCCTTCACACCTGGGCATGAACCAGTCATTATCATTAGGGAGCAGAAGCCTGGCTGAAGACAAAGCATAAGCCGACACCCCCACCCCCTAACCTCCTTCCCCTACCCCTTTTCCTGGGTGGGATCTGTGTGACATTCTTCCAAGAATCTCCCAACTCTCTAAAGGTTAATACCCTGCTAGAGGGGAAAGTAACCTAGCATGATTATGGCAAGGCCTCAGATATCTTGCAGGTCTTTCTTTTGAGACCTCCCTTTTCCTTACTTCCCTCAACTCCCAAGTATATAATCAGCCACACCTCCCTACCCCGGGGCAGCAGCTCTTTCTGCTTGTTTCTTCCCTTGTGCCTTAATAAAACCACCTTTTTGGGGCACCTGGGTGGCTCAGTGGATTAAAGCCTCTGCCTTTGGCTCAGGTCATGATCTCAGGGTCCTGGGATGGAGCCCCACATTGGGCTCTCTGCTTAGCAAGGCGCCTGCTTCTCTTCCTCTCTCTCTGCCTGCCTCTCTGCCTACTTGTGATCTCTGTCTGCCAAATAAATAAATAAATAAATCTTTAAAACAAAGAAACAAACAAACACCTTTCTGCACCAAAGATGTCTTGGATTCCTTCTTGGTGGTCAGCGCCAGACCTCACCCCACCGAACCTCACCTATACTCCAAAACCACATCAATTAGATGTAGGCAAGGTGACTCTCAGGCTGAGGACAATATCAGAAAAGACACTCATCTGAGAGCCATGGGCCACCAATATTTCCAGTAGCTGCGGGAATGATTGCTTTGATCCAGAAGGAAGGATCTGAGTGGCACGCCGTAGCATCCATTGCGGCAAACCCTTTGCACTGGATCCATTCACTTTGTATAATAAGGTCCAAGAACTCCTCCAGTTGGTCTCTTTTGCTGGGGAAGAGGAAGGTTAGTAGGATAAACTATAGCTACCAGCAGCACCCCCGGTACTGCTCCTGGTCTGAACGTTGCAACTGATACTTATCTCCTTACCCTATAACCCATTTTTGTTTCCCTCACTCTCAGCTCCGTTTACCATCACAATTGGTAAAGCGTTTCTTACTCAATCACTAGGACCTCCAAACCCACAGAGTTTAGAGTTGCTGGGACAAGAAGCATAAATACCACAAGTGGGTCACTGTGAGTGATGCTAAGCAGGGCTCAAAGCCACTGCTACTTCCTTCCCTTCAATTCCAGAACCATGTATTATGCCTCCTGAGAACCAAGGCCCATACAATAATTGTTGATTTGCATCAACATCTTGGAAGATGTCACTCCGTTCTTGAAAGGTATCACCTTCTGAGTGGTAGCTCAGTTTCACCTTCAAAAGGCCATTTCCTCACTGTCAAGCTGACAGCTTATATGCAGCCTGGTGTGAAATAGGAAGAGTGGATCCCAGGGTCATGGGCCACTGGTGTATCTACTCTGTAGTGAAATGGGTTCCTGGGTCCAATAAAAATACTACCCAGGATTCCATGTTGGTGGATCAGACACTGCATGCCCTCAGATGGTGGTGCTGGCTGAGGGCTGAGGGCAGGAAAGGCAAACCTATACCCCAAATATATATCCATTCGTGTCAGAATGAATCACTGCCCGTTCTGGCGTAATCAACTTGTCATTAAGGGGCTGGTTGCTCTCCCAAAAGAATGGTGCTATACTGGGAATGCAGTGGCCACAAAGGCTCCCATAGGGAGCCCTGGGACCAGATGACCACTGGAGGTGTGCTTCCTTGAGGCAAGGGAATCTGGCCTTTATTATCCCCCCGCCATCATTGGCCAGACATTAGAAGTGGCTCCCCTCAAGGAAGGGACACGACCTTGAGCAAGGCAGCACTTTTCAGTTGAGAGAGGGCAATTCTTTTTTTTTTTTTAATGAATTTATTTATTTATTTATTTGACACAGAGAGAGAGATCACAAGCAGGGGAAGCTGCAGGCAGAGGGAGAAGCAGGCTCCCCACTGATGTGGGGCTTGATGTGGGGCTCGCTCTAAGGACCCTGGCTCATGACCTGAGCCAAAGGTAGACACTTAATTGGCTGAGCCACCCAGGCTCTCAGAAGGGCAATTCTTGAAAAGACCCTCTTCTGAGAGTTGTCAGCCAACTCCCCTGGGATGGGTTGGGTGTGGGGGATGGGGGTCCGTGGAGGCCGGGTGGATGAGTGCATCAGTCGGGAAAGGGAGATCTAGGGAGGCAGCCCACCACAGAATCCACTACAATGACTAAATGGTAGGAGTTTCTGTTTTAAATTTCAGATATTCTGAGGAGTTCTGGAATGGGGATGGGTTGGAGTTAGTATAGAGATTTGTGAGATGTATCACCTGCCAAATTTCATAGCTGATTATCTGGAAAAATTCATTGAAAACTGCCCATTTTGTTGTTTTATGCTGATCCAGGCCAAAAAAAAACAAAACCTCTAAACAGATCAACAAAATCACAAAGAAGGGTTTTATCATAAAATATTCACCATTTATGAGATTCTGCTTGCTTTTTAAAAACTATTGTTGTATAGACATAATGTTTGCATAGTCTTAACGAAAAGTTGTTTTCATACTATTTTAATTTCTGTTTTTTCTTTTCCATGAATACACATTGTTCATAAATTTATTATTTTTATTAGCAATTCAGTATTCTTCCATATTAATTTATCAATCTTTTCATAATGACTTATTCCCTCTATTTGGGGCATTTGACCTGTATCGTTTTTCACAATAATAAATAGTGCTTATTTAGAGCAGTTCTCAAGTGGCACCTGGGTGGCCCCGTCAGTTAAGCATCTGCCTTCAGCTCCGGTCATGATCTTGGGGTCCTGGGAGAGAGCTCCACGTCCCTTGTCACCTCCCTGCTGTGCAGCCGGGAGTCTGCTTCTCTCTCTCCCTCTGACCCTCTGATCCTCCCTCCTCCCCGCTGCTTGTGTTCTCCCTGGCTCGCTCTCTCTCTCAAATGAATAAATAAAAAGTATCTTTAAAAAAAAAAAAAAGCCAAAACCCAGTGGGCACCCAGGTGGCTCAGTTAAGTGTGTGCTTTCAGCTCAGGTCGTGATCCCAGAGTCCTGGGATCAAGTCCCCACATCGGGCTCCCTGCTTACTGGGGAGTCTGCTTCTCCCCCTCTTTTCCTCTATCCTCCCCCCCCCCACCACTGGCTCTCTCTTGCTGTCTCCCAAATAAGGAAATAAAATTTTTTTGATTAATTAATTATTTAAAAGACCCAGTTTTAAAAATCTTTCTCTTTTTTTCCCCCCAAAGTGGGATTAACAGGTATATTCCCATGTTGCTTTTGAGGAAGGTTTTTTTTTTTTTTTTTTTTTTTTTTTTTTTCAAGATTTTATTTATTTATTTGACAGAGAGATCACAAGTAGGCAGAGAGGCAGGCAGAGAGAGGAGGAAGTAGGCTCCCTGAGGAGCAGAGAGCCCGATGCGGGACTCAATCCCAGGACCCTGAGATCATGACCTGAGCTGAAGGCAGAGGCTTTAACCCACTGAGCTACCCAGGTGCCCCGAGGAAGGTTTTCTTAATTTGCAGTGCTATAAGCAATGTTCAAATGCCTGTTTACCCATTATAATGCTAAGATTGGATTTTTCTCACTTGTATTTTTGATAGTAAAATGAATTGTCACCTCATCATTGTTTTAAATTCAGTTTCCTTAATTATCAGTGAGGCAGGGAGTTTTTCCAAGTGTTTATTTACTTTTTGTATTTTTTGTTATTTATATCTTTTGCTATTTATCTAAACGGGTACTGAGTTTTCATATTTCTATCAGGCCTTTATATATTACAGATAATAAACTTTGACATTTCTTTTCAGTGGTTTCTCATTCCATTGTTCTTTATTTTGAATTCACTTTTTAAATAGTTGGCTTTGTGATTGTTATTGTTGTTTTTAAGATTTTATTTTTATTTATTTGTCATAGAGAGAGCACAAGCAGGGGGAGCGGCAGATAGAGCAGGCAGAGGGAGAAGCAGGCTCCTGGCTGAGCAAGGAGCCTGATGAAGGATTCGATCCCAGAACGGTGGGATCATGACCTGAGCCGAAGGTGGACACTTAACTGACTGAGCCACCCAGTGTCCCAGTTGGCTTTGTGTTTTACAGCATAAAAACCACACTGACCTTGCCAGAAATCATTTCCTTAAGTGCTTCAATATTCTGACATTGATACCTTATTTTCTGTTAGGAAGGGAATATTATTGGATTGTCTTCTATGTTTTATGACAAATTTTTGAAATTTTTATCTTCAAATGAAATCGATTTTGGTTTAACTCCTCCAAAGTTATTGTGGCAAATAGTGTAAATGGGGTCATATATTTACATTATTTTAAATGATATCCAGTTTCTCCACTATGGCTTAACAGGGATTCATTTATTTGTTGTTGATTTCAACAAATTTTTCATGTATTATTGTGTAGATTTGAATTTATTTCTGCAATTTCTAATTTGGTCAGTTGTCTACTTTTTTTTAAAAGATTTATTTATTTATTTGAGAGAGGGGGACAGTGAGGGTCAGAGGGAGAGAGAATCCCAAGCAGACTCCCTGCTGAATGTGCAGCCCAACTCAGGCTGATCCCACAACCCCATGATCCTATGACTCCAAGATCATGACCTGAGCTGAAACCAAGAGTTGGATGCTTAACCAACTGTACCACCCAAGTACCCCCAATCGGTCTACTTTAAAGAATAAAATCTATAAATCAGATAACAATATTGTCTTAATAATAAAATTTTCTGATTTTGAAAAAAAAATCTAGTACTATAAGACTCTTCCCTCTAAAATACATGCATATGACCATAGGTATATGCATATAAATATAGAGACAAAAAAGTCTGGAGGGTTAACTGTGGATGGTTGGATTACAGATGAACTTCATACTTTCTTGTCATTTATTTATAAATTCTAATATATATTACATTAATATTAACACCTATCACTTCATTACTTAAAAACGGAGAAACTCTTCAAAACAAAATGAAGAAAACAAAAATATCAATCATGAAATAAAAGGCAGTTATTAGGAAAATAGGAAGAAGGGTCAGGTTAGGGAATATGTCACATTGGGGGCAAACTCAGACAAATGGTAATTCTTCTCAAGTCCCTTTATGTGACTATGCTCAACACCATCCAGCCTTCTGTGTAAGCTCATCTCTGCAGAGCTGTCCCTGACATTTCTGAAATGTCTGCTCTCCTGTCCCACCTGTCTCAGTCCTATTCGTGCAAACTTCTACCTGTGAGTTGCAACTTTAGCTACCTTTGGTGTTAGACCCAGTTGGTTAGCATAGTGACTACCAGTCATTGATTTCTTTCTAGAGTTCTGATACCAGATTTTGCTCTTTCTGTGTTTGGGCAGCTGCTCAAATTTCTTTGTAGTCCTGCCTCAATTATCAACCCTGCTCACCTTCATACTGCCCACCCACCCCCAGCTCTACCAGCTTCTGGGATGCCCTATTCTCAGCTGCATCAGAACATTTAGGGGGACAGACCATCTGCTCAAAATAGCCATGCGCTGGACGTGCTTTTTTGGACCAGAAATGGATCTCTCTGCCCACAAGAGAAATAGCTTGTGCTTTGTGCACTCGAATGCTCAAAAAACCAAATGAAGCTCAGTCCTGGAGCTGGTCAAATAGCAATCACGGTCCAATCCGGAAAACTGAAACCACCGCGGACATGTTAAACAAAAAGGATTTAATTCAGGGAATTTGTCAGAACGCCGGGAAGGCAAATCCTCCAAAGCTGCCACTACTGCGGGAGCTGAAACTGTGGGGGTAGGTGGGAGGTGCTGTCACCCAGCCAGTGCTCAGAGCCGGGGGATCACGGAGGCACTAGGAAAGGTTCTTGGGATCTGGAGAGAGTTGCCTGATTCATAGTTTTCGTGCAGTGAGATCTTACTACTCTGTTTTCATCCTCAGTGAGATGAAATGACATATTATAGTCTTAAAATAAGCCTCCTTTGACTTGAGCTACCTTGTCTCACAAACAAACCCTCCCAAGAACCCCATTATGGTCATCAGCCTTGGCCTCTTCCCGCATGTTTTCCTTCACCGTGCTGACTCAGAACAGACCCTCCATTTGGGACTTGAGCTGCCTGAGAGTTGTACTCTGTGACATCACAATGTTTTTGAATCCAGGAAAGGGAAGTTCTGCAATGTTATCTTTTTTTCTCCCAGAACATGAGCATTTTTGTTTGCTGCTTTTCAGGTACATTTTACAATTGTTTTGTGTTTTATATTTGTAAAACTCTTAATGCTCCATTAATTAGCATTGCATTAAATCTGTAAATGGAAAGTGTCACCTTAACATTTGCTCAGTCTTTCCAGTTATGAACAAGGTTAAATCTCTATCAATCTGATTTCCTTTTACTGTATCATCAAGGTTTTGGAGTTTCCTCTATAGTTTTTGTTAGACATTAAAATATTTAGTGGGGATCTGGAGTCTTGATTGTGAATGGATTGTTTTTTTACACTTTCATTTCTGGCTACTGCTTATAGCAACTACGTATTTTAAAATCTTTATATGTTCCCTGCTGACCACTTGAGGAAATGAGGAATTGTCCAGCATGAGAAGGAGTCCAGAGCAGAGATGGATTTGTGTCACCTCTTTGCTCTCACGTGTTTGTTTCTCTTGTGGACAATGTTTGAGTAGCACGTGGCCCTTGTGAGCCATTGGGGAGGTGTACTTTTCCCACTTTCCCCCATGAATGACCCATGTTAAATGACCTGTGCTCAGACCAAATCCATGTCCTTAAACTTTTACTCTGAAGGCACAGGGAGGACAGAACTTTGCTTCTTTTTTTTTTTTTTTAAGATTTTATTTTTTTATTTGACAGACAGAGATCACAAGTAGGCAGAGAGGCAGGCAGAGAGAGAGGAGGAAGCAGGCTCCCTGCTGAGCAGAGAGCCCGATGTGGGACTCGATCCCAGGACCCTGGGATCATGACCTGAGCCAAAGGCAGAGGCTTTAACCCACTGAGCCACCCAGGTGCCCCCAAATAAAAACTTTTTCAAAAATTTTTAAAAAATGAAAATTGTTGATTTCTGCTATTTGTTATTACCTTTCCTTTGCTTTGGGTTTATTTTGCTCTTTTTCTAGTTCCTTAAATGGGTCCTTAGAATATTGATCTGAGGGCACCTAGGTGGCTCGGTCATTGAATGTCTGCCTTCGGCTCAGGTCATGATCCCAGGGTCCTGGGATCCAGCCCTACATTGGGCTTCCTGCTCAGCGGGAAGCCTGCTTCTCTCTTTCCCACTCCCCCTGCTTGTGTTCCCTCTCTCGCTGTCTCTGCCTCTGTCAAATAAATAAATAAAATCTTTAAAAAATTATTTTTAAAAAGAATGTTGATCTTTTTAGGAAGATTCCTCAAAAGGAAAGAGACATTTCCTTTTTTCTAATATGTGCACTTAGTGTTATAAATTTCCCTGAAAGAGATATTTTCCTATTGTATAGGGAAACCGTAGTGTACCTGCCATGTGTATAGCTCCCTACCGAGGAATTCAATTCAATTCAGCAAATATTTATGGAGTGCTTGGGCCAGGCACTGTTCTAAGTTCTCAGTGTACATCAGGGAACAAACCAGACAAAGATAGAGGTCTTTGTGGAACTCACATTCTAGCTGGGGAGATACACAATAAATAATGAGCATCATTTAGATAGGATGGTAGAAAGTGATAAGTACAAGAGCAAAAAGTACTGCAGGACAAGAGGAAAGGGACATGTGGGCAACTACAGTGTTTAATACTCCAGTACTGACAGTACCGCGTTTCATACGACAGGCGTAGTATTGAACTGGTTGGTCAGGCAGGCTTGTGGAGAAGGTGAGATTTGAGTAAATAGCTAAAGGAGTTAGTGAGGCCTGTATCTGATAGAAGTGTGCTTCAGACAAGTGGGACAGCTAGAGCAAAGGCCCTGTGGTGAGTGTGTGCCTGGATTATCTGAGGAGAGGCAAGGCGGCCAGTGTCACTAGCACAGGGTGAGCAAGGGGGACATGGTAAAGATGAGGTCAGAGTATAATGGGGGCCAGGTCTTTGGGTCTTGCTCTGAGTGAAATGGGGAGGTGTTGCAGTATTTGAAGCAAAGGAATGACATGACTTGGTTTAGGTGTTCATAGAATCACTCTGGCTGCTAGGTGCAGGTTAGACCATGTGGAGAAGCAGGTGACCTCTTAGCAGGCTACTGCAGCGATGCAAGTGAGAGGTGGTATGGCTTGGGGCAGAGCAGTAGCAGCAGGAATGGGGAGAAGTGATTACATTCTTTTTTTTTTTTTTAAGATTTTATTTATTTATTTGACAGAGAGAGACAGCGAGAAAGGGAACACAGCAAGAGGAGTGGGAGAGGGAGAAGCAGGCTCCTCACGGAGCAAGGAGTCCAATGCGGGGCTTGATCCCTGGACCCTGGGATCATGACCAGAGCTGAAGGCAGACGCTAAACGACTGAGCCACCCAGGCGCCCCTGAAGTGATTACATTCTAAATACATTTTGAGGGGCGCCTGGTTGGCGCAGTCAGTGGAGCATCTGACTCTTGGTTTCAGCCCAAGTCATGGTCTCAGGGTGGTGAGATTGAGCCCCACGTCAGGCTCTGTGCTCAGCACGGGGTCTGCTTGGGACTCTCTCCCCCCTTTTCTTCCTCCCCATGCGCGCTCTCTAAAATAAATAAATAAATCCTTAAAAGTACATACACACATTTTGAGAGTAGAGCTAATAGGAGTTCTCCATAGGCTGGACTAGGGGTATTCAAAAAAAGTAGGTATGTGGATAAGCAGCTTAAGCTCCATCCTTAAGTGTAGGTGACCGCATTCCATACAGTGCACACCCTTCCCACCCCTACAACCCTGCTCACAACTTCTTCGACAATGGCAGACACTTAGCGTAAGAGGAGCTGATCAATAGGCTGGATTTTAGCTTATAGAGTATCCTGGCATGAAAGTTTTGCCCAAATAAGTGGCAATTAACTGTGCCAATGATTTTCCCTTTCAGGAATCAGAACTAGAGAAATAAGAAAAGATAATCCGTGAAAGCAGAAGCGGATAGTCACAGGGAGAGGCAGCATTCAGACTTCATGAGTAAGCAGAAGCCGTGAATAAACAAGAGTGAGCGAACGAAAGCCACGAGGCAGCCCAAAGTTATACGAAGTAATGACGGAAGTGATAGAGGATAACGAAGACCGCATCAGATTCCCCAGAGAGAGTCCATGGCCAGGTCTGGGTCACTGGTCAAACTTGGAGCCAGAGGTACAGTCACCTCCTCTGTTACCAGGGTTGGGGGAATGGCACTAAACAGACAAAGACTACAGGTGTGCCCTAGCGTGCCGAATCAGGTTGGGTTGGCCCTGCGGAAGCCAGAACCACACATGAGCCCAAATTATGAGGGGTCGAGGAAGCCAGGGAAAGCAGAGGAAAGCTGTTTCCTGAGAGAAGCAGAAAGTGTAGCAGATGCTCAGAGAGAAGCAGGGATGGGAGATGAGGCAACCACATGAGATACCGCATAGCATCTCACCTTCCTGTTTCGGTCCCATCCTGGGGGGTGGTCCTGGCTGGGCTGCTCCCTGCACTTCAGAGCCCCTGGAGACCGTACCTTTTGTATCAGTTCAAACTACTTCCTTTCCTATTTGAGTTGGTGGGAGTAGTTCTTGGTCTACTAGGCATTTAACTGGAAATTTCTTGGTGTTTGCTTATCTCTCAGGATCGAGCATGGCAGACAAGGTACAAAAGGTGACAATGCAAATATTTGAGTAAAGAACTAGCTGGAATCATGTGAAGCGTTTTGCATACCTTGTCTCCTTTAATCTGGAGGGTCAGACAGGTAGCATTATGGAGGCTCACAGAGGGTCAAGTACAGCCTACCTTCATTATTCATTGAATCTGGATTTGCAGATTGGCCTACTCCCTAAAATTTATTTGTAACCCCAAATCAGTACCCCAAGTGCTTTCCCAGTGTTGACAGACACGTGCAGAGTGGTGAAAAAATTGAATTGTTCCAGGCACATGTTCCCAGCTAACGTAAAAGAGGTGACACTCGGCCCTTCTGTTTCAGCTCCCACACTGTAAACAAGGTTCCCATCTGCAGTCTATTTCGTGCCACATTTGTCACATTTTGTGTTGAGTTTTGGTGATTTCACTATTTCAGATGGCCCCCAGTTGTAACATTGAAGTGCTGTCTGGGCTTCTAAGCACAAGAAGGCCATGACGTGCCTTACAGAGAAAATGTGTGTTCGATAAGCTTTGTTTAGGCCGGAGTTGTAGTGCTGTTGTCTGTGAGGTCAGTGTTAATGAGCCAGTAATATATATTAAATTGTCTGTCTTTAAGCAGAAACAAACATAAAATGAAGTTGTACATTGACTGGTGATGAAAATGTCATGACCTTGGGCCCACAGGGATCTAACCCCATATTCCCCCTGGGTGTAATAGTTCAGTGTTTGCTAATTCAGTGTCTGTAGTGACTTTACAGAGCATAACTACCACGAAAAACAAGGATCCACTGTACCATGTGCAGGATCAGTGGACCAGTGTGGATGCCCAGCTCCGAAGCCATGCCTCTCTGATTCTGGACACCTCGCGCTCATTCCAGTGCTCCTTCCACTGTGCACTGCTGCCTTCTCTAGAACCTGTTGCTAGTTGGAAAATGAACAGGTGTGAAACAACTGTGGAAACCACAGTAGGATCTACATTAAGGCTGGGACAATAACATGTAGCACGTTTGTCTTCTCATCCCTTAAATATATGTGACAGGCATCACTCATCTACCACAGCCCCTCTTCCTGCTTGAGCCTTGATGGGAGCTCCATATTCCTTCTCAAGACAGGATCCAGGCAACCACTATCCACTCATCAGAGTTGGCCTATAAGATGAAACTGTTAACTTCCTTGCATGATAACTGGCATCCTTAAAGATGAAGCATACTCTTAGAGGATCTACGTTGCCAGGCTGAAGGAACTTAAGAGTTGAAGCAAATATGTCAGTCTGCTTCAAAGCCTAGACCCCCTGGTAGCTCTGAGTGTCTGGTTAACTCTCTTTGGAAAGGCTTTCTGGATTCTTTTCCATAGGACTTTGCTCCTGAAAGATGCATCTTGATGGGAACCATCTTTCTTGTTCATCTCTGAGTCACTTTGCCTAGAGCACTGGCTGGCATAGAGTTGATCCTCAGTGATGTTTGCTGAACGGAGGTCTGGGCAGCTAGACTGACACCTGTCTTCCCCAGGGGGAAAGAGCTCTGGGGTAGGCTAGTGACAGAATGGAATCCTTAAGGGCACAAAGCTGGGCAGGCAGAGCCGGGGGTGGCAGGGGGGTCAAGTGGGGGGATGGGGTTGGAGCTTTTCAGGGGAAGCAGTTAAGAAATTATAAATGAAACTGAGTTGGAGCTACATTCTGTTGAATCTCTCTGTCTCTTGTCTTCATTTCTCCTCATGTTCTCTCCTATGGCTTACCTCTTTACTTCTGGTAAGCTGGATCTGGGAATCCCAAGCAGGACTGGGATGGAGGCATATGGGGGAAGAGAAGGCCTGCGGTATGGCTTGAGCTGGGAGCTAGTTTTGGCTCTGAACTACAGGACCCCAGCCTTCAGCTTCTAGACCTGCTGGGCACCAGTGCTTCCCATTCTGACACAGGGCTCTGGACGCTTACCACTCCCATCAGCATAAACCGGTCCCTGTCTTCCTCTGCCCTTTTTACTTTCCCCTTTTCTTCCCCATCAGTCATTGCAAATGGGGTTTCAGAGGGAATACAGAAGAGGAGATGGGAAGTCAGGCGGGGAAGAGATGGATCTATTTGACTGGGAGCCTAAGAAGGGAATGACAATGAGTGTGCCAATATAGCAGGGCAGTTAGGGTGGGAAAAAATTTTGGATTTCTGAACCACATTTTTGCTGTTTTAGTCCTGGAAGTGATTTTCAGTCAGAATCTCTGCCCTGGTGTTGGGAGAGCTACCGGAAGCTGGAGCTTCCCAGTCTGCCCCTAACTGTGGAGAAGGAGTGTGGTGCTTAAGGCCATGGGAGATGGTGCATGAGCTTTCGAGTAAGATTGAGCTGGGTTACCACCTGCTAGTGTAACGTGGGGTCGGTTCATTAATCACTCTGGATTTTACTCCTTGTATCTGTAAGATGAAGATAACAGTAGTATGTACCTTATGGGATCATAATGACTAAAAGAAATGAGGTTTAGCAAATTTTGTGCAGTGTGCTTAGGAAACTCAAATGGTATCTATTATTATTATCATTAATAATATGATCACCTTACCCTCCTACACTGTTGGTGGGAATGCAAGCTGGTGCAACCGCTCTGGAAAACAGCGTGGAGGTTCCTCAAAAAGTTGAAAATAGAACTACCCTATGACCCAGCAATTGCACTACTGGGTATTTACCCTAAAGATACAAACGTAGTGATCCGAAGGGGCACGTGCACCCGAATGTTTATAGCAGCAATGTCTACAAT
>PISX010033364.1:0-15174 GCA_004024625.1 Mellivora capensis | reverse complement strand
TCCACAATACCCACCACCTGGCTCCCCCACCCTCCCACCCCCCGCCCCTTCAAAACCCTCAGGTTGTTTTTCAGAGTCTATAGTCTCTCATGGTTCATCTCCCCCCGTTTCCCTCAACTCCCTTCTCCTCTCCATCTCCCCATGTCCTCCGTGTTATTTGTTATGCTCCACAAATAAGTGAAACCATATGATAATTGACATAACAGTATATATTATGTAATTACATATAATATATAAAAATAATCATATATAATATATATTAAATATATTGTTATTTTATATATAAATAATATGAGTAATATATGATATATATTACATATACTATATATATGCATATACTATGTATTACGTGTAATATGTAACATATTACATATAATGCATATTATATAATTTATTATAAGATATAACATACTCTATAATATATATTTATGTCATACATATCATATAGGGTGATATACAACATATAATATTCAATATATATTGTGAATATAATATATATAATACATAATATATTAATATGTCAGGTATAATATATATTACATCAGAATATATTATAATATATAATATCATATATAATGTAGACAGCTCATAATGCATAATATATCATACATATTATATCACAGTATATATTATATATATATTATGTTATATGACAAAGACCCCATCTAAAAGGAGAATTAGAAACCAATATCCTTGATGAACAAGGATGCAAAAATTCTCACCAAAATACTAGCCAATAGGATCCAACCTTACATTAAAAGGATTATTCACCATGACCAAGTGGGATTTATTCCTGGGCAGCAGGAAAGGTTGGTTCCACATCCACAAATCAATCAATGCAATACAATACATTAATAAAAGAAAGAACAAGAACCATATGATACTCTCAATAGATGCTGACATTTGACAAAGTACAGCATCCTTTCTTAATCAAAACTCTTCAAAGTGTAGGGACAGAGGGTACATACCACAATATCATCAAAGCCATCTATGAAAATCCCACTGCGAATATCATTCTTAATGGAGAAAAATGGAGAGCTTTTCCACTGAGGTCAGGAACACAGCAGGGACATTCATTATCACCACTGCTATTCAACATAGTACTAGAAGTCCTAGCCTCAGCAGACAACAAAAAGAAATTAAAGGCATCCAAATCAGCAAAGAAGTCAAACTATCACTCTTTGCAGATGATACTTTATCTGGAAAACCCAAAAGACTCCCCTCCAAAACTGCTAGAACTCATACAAGAATTCAGTAAAGTGTCAGGATATAAAATCAATGCACAGAAACCAGTTGCATTTCTTTACACCAACAGCAAGACAGAAGAAAGAGAAATTAAGGGGTCAATCCCATTTACAATTGCACCCAAAACCATAAGAGACCTAGGAATAAACCTAACCAAAGAGGCTAAAAATATATACTCAGAAAACTATAAAGTACTCATGAAAGAAATTGAGGAAGACACAAAGAAATGGAAAAATGTTCCATGCTCATGGATTGGAAGAACAAATATTGTGAAAATGTCTATGCTACCTAAAGCAATCTACAAATTTAATGCAATCCCTATCAAAATCCCATCCATTTTTTTCAAAGAAATGGAACAGATAATCCTAAAATTTATATGGAACCAGAAAAGACCTCGAATAGGAGGAATAATGAAAAAAGAAACCCAGAGTTGGTGGCATCACAATTCCAGACTTCATGCTCTATTACAAAGCTGTCATCATCAAGACAGTATGGTACTGGCACAAAAACAGACAAATAGATCAATGGAACAGAATAGAGAGCCCAGAAATAGACCCTTAACTCTATGGTCAACTAATCTTTGACAAAGCAGGAAAGAATGGCCAATGGAAAAAAGACAGCCTCTTCAACAAATGGTGTTGGGAAAATTGGACAGCCACATGCAGAAAAATGAAACTGGACCATTTCCTTACACCACACACAAAAATAGACTCCAAACGGATGAAAGACTTCAGTGTGAGACAGGAATCCATCAAAATCCTTGAGGAGGGACGCCTGGGTGACTCAGTTGGTTAAGTCCCTGCCTTCGGCTCAGGTCATGATTCTGGTGTCCTGGGATCGAGTCCCATATTGGGCTCCTTGCTCAGCAGGGAGCCTGTTTCTCCCTCTGCCTCTGCCTGCCACTCTGTTTGCCTGTGCTCACTTTCTCTGACAAATAAATAAATAAAATCTTTTTTAAAAAATTTTTTTAAATCCTTAAGGAGAACACAGGCAACAACCTCTTCAACCTCAGCCGTAGCAACTTCTTCCTAGGAACATCACCAAAGGCAAGGGAACCAAGGACAAAAATGAACTATTGGGACTTCATCTAGATCAAAAGCTTTTGCACAGCAAAGGAAACCGTTAACAAAACCAGAAGCAACTGACAGAATGGGAGAAGATATTTTGCAAACAACATATCAGATAAATGGCTAGTATCCAAAATCTATAAAGAACTTATTAAACTCAACACCCAAAGAACAAATAATCCAATCAAAAAATGGACAGAGGATATGAACAGACATTTCTGCAGAGAAGACATCCAGATGGCCAACAGACACGTGAAAAAATGCTCCATATCACTCAGCATCAGGGAAATACAAATCAAAATCACAGTGAGATACCACCTCACACCAGTCAGAATGGCTAAAATTAACAAGTCAGGAAACAACAGATGCTGGCAAGGATGTGGAGAAAGGGGAACCCTCCTCTGCTGTTGGTGGGAATGCAAGCTGGTGTAACCACTCTGAAAAAAAGCATGGAGGTTCCTCAAAAAGTTGAAAATAGAGCTACCCTACGACCCAGCAATTGCACTACTGGGTATTTACCCTAAAGATACAAACGTAGTGATCCGAAGGGGCATGTGCACCCGAATATTTATAGGAGCAATGTCCACAATAGCCAAACTATGGAAAGAACCTAGATGTCCATCAACAGACGAATGGATAAAGAAGAAGTGGTATATATATACAGTGGAATACTATGCAGCCATCAAAAGAAATGAAATCTTGCCATTTCTGATGACGTGGATGGAACTAGAGGGTATTATGCTGAGAAAAATAAGTCAATCAGAGAAAGACAATTATCATATGATCTCCCTGATATGAGGAATTTGAGAGGCAACGTGGGGGGTTTGGAGGGTAGGGAAGGAAAAAATGAAATAAGATATATGCCAGATATATGTCTCCATTTTTCAAAAATAATAACCAAGAAAACTTTACATGTGTATGTGTGTTTGTATATAATTATATGAGCAGGGAGATAAATATTCATATATAGAGAGAAATATTTGTATAAAACATATACATACATTTACATATGTGTATATATAGTGTTTGTGGGTGTGGAGAGAGATTTATGAAAGAATGATCACGCAAACATTAATGATGATATTACACTTAGGTTTGCTTTCTTCTTGCTCATAGTATTTGAATTTTTTTTTACAATGAGCATGTATGGTTAAAATGACCAGAAAAAATAATAGTGTGCCTCATTCTCTACTCTCTACCCTTCTCCATCCTGCTGGAAGTTCTTCCAACTTTCTCTACAAGACAACAGGTTGATAACAATTTTAGTTATTTTGATAATCGCAAAACTGTCAATAGTAACTCTCCATGACTGTAGTCAGGATGTGTGTGACCCTAAGAAAATCCCTATATATAAACCAAAACAGTGGGGCCTGGATTTCTGTCTCAGGTAAACCTGAGTGCCATTATAGATATTGACTTCTGTGTTTCCACGCTGCAGCCCAGTTAGTGACCTTTGCTCACAGAATGAGAGCCCTTGGATTTGCATTTATATAGCCCATTTGATACAGTCAGTCTCAACCTTACTGAGTTATTTAAAATCCAAACTGGAATAAAAGATCGACTTACCAGATTCAGATAGGTTTCTGTTCCTTTGTCCAACTATATTGAAATTGTCTATCTTCCCATGCCCCAGGTGTGTATAAGTGTTAGGAGGTTCTTGCATATAAGACCAAGGGGGAAAAGTGTACTTTTGTCTTTGAAAATGAAAAACACAATCTTTTATGGCCCTAGCTCCAATGAGGCCTCAGCCACATCAGCACAGGCCACATTTAAATGGCCCCCTGAGGTCCCTGCTATTGTGATTATTGAATCAATTACTCCCATGATTAGATCGCCTGGCAGAATATAGACAAAAATGTTTCTTGACCAAAGGAAATATCTTACAAATGATTGCAATAGTCCTCAGAGCTTGGATGAGCCTGAAGGAAAATACTGGGTCATTACCTGAAAGAAAAAATAAAAAGATTGCTAACCTGATTGTCTCTTTAACTTACATGAAAATGCAGCCTTGAGAAAAAGAAGAAGAGAGAAGCACTTGTGTGGGATTGAAAAATATAAGCTGCTCCAACATTATAAATGGGATGTGTTTCAAAGGGTCATTTATATGTCAGTTGGACCTAGAATGTGCTTTGCCACAGACAATAGGGTCCATAGTTGAAAGGGTCCTAGGCTCGCCCTGCAAAGCTCACCATCCTGCATTCAGGGACTATCTCCATAAACCCAAGACCATTCCAGAAAATGGCTGATGTTCTGCTGGAGGGAAGAGGGGAAAGAGTAGATCTGCAGTTGTTAAGAACTGGGCTTTGCAGCCAGATCAGCTGTTTTGCATCTCCACCCTTCCATCTGTTATCTAGGAAACCTTGGGCAAGTCACCTAAACTCTATGCTCCACTTTCTTCCTCTGTGAAGTGAGAATAATTCCTATTCCACAGATCCATTGTGGAATTTAATAAGATAATGTATCAAAAGTGCCTGTCAAAAAAAAAGTGCCTGTCATTTGATAGAAAATGGAAGATAATTACCATTGGTAGAGCCAGATATGACCTTAAGCAAAATTTCAATAATCAGTGGTGTTCATCTTTAATATCCTTTTATCTGCCTTCCTTCTTGCAGCATTGTCTTCCTATTGTCCTAGATCCTGGTATCCTCACAGCTCTAACCTTTGCTCTAAATTATCCACTAGAACATTTTATCAAACTGCCCTCCTTCAAATAGTGCTCCATGCTACAAAAATATGCACAGTTCTTCTCTACTCTTTTGCCCATCAAGACTCCTATTCAATGTGGTGTGGAAAAGCAGTAGCCTGTTAATCTAAACACATGTAATTTTTTAGAAGAATTCTGTTAACCTTAATGATACTCTAATCGGTGAAACTTCAGGCAACATGACCAAAAATTCCAGACAGTGCTGGAGGAGATATTGTGGGAGCCTAGATGCCAGGGAAGTGAGAGCAACTGCTTGCAAGGAACCTTTTAAAAAATACAACTTTGTGGGCCACCTGAGTGGCTCAGTCAGTTAAGCAGCCGACTCTTGATTTCAGCTCTGGTCATGATCTCTGGGTTGTGAGATCGAGCCCTTCGTTGGGCTCTGCACTCAGTGGGGAATCTGCTTGAGATTCTCTCTCCTTCTGTGCCCCTCTTGCTCACACTCTCTTTTTCTCTCTCTAAAATAAATAAATAAATTTTTTTTAATAAATGCACAACTTTGGGCTTCTGCATCCAGAAAGATAATGTACTTTTCCCTATTCCTGTCACTAAGTACAATTAAAAACCTTGACTCCTACACACTGCATATAAAACAACCTTAAGAAGACTCCAAAACAGAAAGAGAAGAAAGCAAACTGGTTAGGGACCATGGGACCTAAGGAATGACATAGTAGTAAATTCCTTAGGTTTTTATTGTTATTGTTGGGGTTTTCCTTACTTTTCTTTCTTTCTTCCTTCCTTTTTTTTTTTTTTTTTTGCTTCATATATCCCAGACACAGAGGTAAAGAAGCTGATGATTTGGAAATACCAACAGAAGAAGACAGGAAAAAAATCTCCCTCCCCCCGCCAAGTTTTCTCTCTCTTGCCAAAAGACCAGGAAAGCAGCAGCCTACTAAGGAAGAAACATTTTAGTCTATAACCACTCTACTCCAGCCAAATGTAACAGAAAAAAACTGATTCCATTACCACCCACACAAGCAAAGGGCAAATTAGGGAACCTGGACTTCCATTCTTTTTTTTTTTTAAGATTTTATTCATTTATTTGAGATAGAGCGAGGTTGAGAGAGAAAGAGCACAAGCAGAGGGAGCAATAGGCAGAAGCAGTCTCTCCACTGAGCAGGAAGCCCGATGCGGGACTTGATCCCCATTCTTTTTTATTTAATTAACATATAGTGTATCATTAGTTTCAGAGGTAGAGTTCAGTGATTCATCAGTTGCATATAACACCCAGTGCTCATCACATCATGTGCCCTCCTTAATGCCTGTCACCCAGTTACCCCATCCCCTCCTCCCACCTCCCCTCCAGCAACCCTCAGTTCGTTTCCTATGCTTAAGAGTTTTTTTATGGTTTGTCTCCCTCTCTGATTTCATCTTATTTTATTTTTCCTCCCCTTCCCCTATGATCATTTGTTTTGTTTTTTAAATTCCACATGAGTGAAACCATACGATAATTGTTTTTCTCTGATTGACAAATTTCACTTAGCCTAATACCCTCTATCTAGTTCTATCCATGTTGTTGCAAATAGTAAGGTTTCATTTTTTGATGGCTGAGTAATATTCCAGTGTGGGGGGGTTGTGAGTGTGTATACACAGTTGTACAGATAAACAAGATGCATTCCGCCAACAGTGTAGGAGGGTTCCCCTTTCCCTGCATCCTTGCCAACATCTCTTGTCTCCTGACTTGTTAATTTTAGCCATTCTGACTGGTGTGAAATGGTATCTCACTGTGGTTTTGATTTGTGTTTCCCTGATGCCAAGCATGTTGAGCATTTATTCATGTGTCTATTGGCCATTTGTATGTCTTCTTTGGAGAAATGTCTGTTTATGTCTTTTGCCCATTTTTTGATGAATTATGTTTTTTGGGTGTTGAGTTTGATAAGTTCTTTATAGATTGTGGATACTGGGCCTTTATCTGATAAGACATTTGCAAATATCTTCTCTCATTCTGTGGGCTGTCTTTTGGTTTTGTTGACTATTTCCTTTGCTGTGCAAAAGCTTTTTATCTTGATCAAGTCCCAATAGCTCATTTTGCTTTTGTTTCCCTTGCCTTTGAAGATGTGTCTAGCAAGAAGTTGCTGTGGCTGAGATCAAAGAGGTTGCTGCCTATGTTCTCTTCTACAATTTTGATGGATTCCTGTCTCCCATTTAGGTCTTCCATCCATTTTGAGTTTATTTTATTGTATGGTGTAAGGAAATGGTCCAGTTTCATTCTTCTGCATGTGGCTGCTGGACTTCCATTCTTGGAAGGTTGTAACAAGGCACCCCAACACCCCTATCAGGGTAGTGTCAGAGAAGGCCATGGATGGACCTAGAACTTTCATCCCTGCTGGCCAATAATGATCCTCTATCCCCACAGTGCCATTGGAAACCACAGAGGAGCTTGTAATTCTACCTCCACTTGGAAGTTATGAAGTGCCTTTGTTGGGCTAGTGCCAGAAGATGCCTAGCAGAGAGTCAAGACTTTTGCCACTATCTAGTGGTTACAAGGCCATCCCCATGACAGTGTCAGGGAAGACCATGTGTGAAGCCAGAACTCATACCTCCACCCAACAGCAATGAGGAGCCTGATCCCTGGTTGTCAACAGAGACTGATAGGGAACCTGAACTTGTGCTTCCTCCTGGTAATAATGAAGTGGTGCCCTCACCTTTCCCTGCCACGGTACTGTCAGAAAAAGTTAACTAAGGGACACTTGGGTGGCTCAGTCATTAAGCGTCTGCCTTTGGCTCAGGTCATGGTCCCAGGGTTCTGGGATTGAGCCCCACCCTGGGTTCCCTGCTTAGCAGGAACCCTGCTTCTCCTTCTCCACTCCCCTGCTTGTGTCCCCTCTCTCACTGTGTCTCTCTCTGTCAAATAAATAAATATTTAAAAAACAAAGTTAACTAAAACAGAAGATTTAAATAACAACCAGAATCTTAAAATACAAAACTGACCAGGTTTTAATAAAAAATCACTATTCATGTGCTCACTTCGGCAGCACATATACTAAAAATCACTATTCATACCAACGATCAGGAAGATTTCAAACTGAATGAAGAAAGACAATTGACAGCTGACAACACCAAAATGGCAAAAATGTTAGAATTATCTAACAAAGTCTTTATAGCAACCATCATTCAAGGAGCAATTACAAACATTCTTAAAACAAATGGAAAAAATAGAAAGCCCCAAAAAAGAAATAGAAAGTCTCAGCAAAGAAACAGAAGATGATAAAAACCAAATGGACATTTTAGAACTGAAAAATACAATAAGCAAAATTAAAGGCTCAGCACATAGACTCAACAGCAAGATGGAGGTGACAGGGAAAGTGTCAGTGAACTTGAAAAACAGAACAATTGAAATTACTTAAGTTCATAACAGAGAAAAGGTAGACTAAAAAAAATAAACACAGCTCCCAGGGAATTATGGGACTATAATAGAATATCTAACATTCATATCATCAGAGTGAAGAAGAGAAAGAGGGAAAGGCTAAAAAAGTACCTTGAGGAAATAATAGCTGGAAACTTTCCAAATATAGAGGCATAAACCTACAGATTAAAGAAGCTGAGTAAAGGGCGACTGGGTGGCTTGGTCAGCTGAGCATTTGACTTGATCTCAACTCAGATCTTAATCTCAGGGTTGTGAGTTTGAGTGCCACACTGGGCTCAAAAAAACATAAAGAAGCTGAACAACACAAACAGAATAAACCCAAAGAAATCCATGCCACAACATATCATAATTAAACTTCTGAAAACTAAAGACAAAGAAAAAAATATTGAAAGCAGCCAGAGAAAAATGACACCTAACCTATAGAAGAAACATGATTCAAATGATAGCATATTTCTTATCAGAAACCATGGAGGCCAGAAATAAGTGGCACAATATTTTTCAAGAACTGCAAAACTATAATCCTATACCCAGCAAAAACATTCTCCAGGAATAATGAGTAAATCAAAACATTCTCAGATAAGGGAAAACTGAGAATTTTTCACCAGCAAACCTACCTTAATAGAATAGCTAAAGAATGTTTTCTAATCAAAAATGGAATGATAAATAAGGAAACTTGGGATATGAGAAAGGAGGGAAGAACACAGGAAGCAAAAATATGAATAGAAACAAAGACTGTCCCCCTCCTTTTGGTTTTTCTAAATTATATTGATGGTTGAAGCAAAATTATAGCACTGTCTTATGTGATTCTAAATAGATAGAGGAAATATTTAAGATAATTATATTATAAATGAGGTAGGGTAAAGGGATAAACAGGGAGGTATGGTCTCTATACTTCACTCCAATGGATTAAAAAAAAAAACACTGTCAATAGATTATACTAGTATGTGTATATAAAATGTAATATCTAAAGCAATCACTAAAAAAGCTATACACAACAGAGATATGCACTCAAAAATACTGAAGATTAATCAAAATGAAATTCTAAAAAATGTCCATTTAACAAACAGGAAGACAGGAAAACGAAAATGAAAAGCAAAGAGAACAAACAAAACGAAAAATAAAATAGTAGACTTAAGCCCTAACTTAATAATTATGTTAAATGTGAAATAGTCTAAATACACCAATTAAAAGAAAGAAATTGGCAGACCATATTTAAAAACATGATCCGACTATATGCTATCCAAAGAAATTCATTTCAAAAATAATAATATAAACAGGTTGAAAGTGAAACCATTAAAAAGATATTATCATGCAAAGGAAGCACAAGCAATTATATATTAACTAATTAATATCAGATAAAGTAGACTTGAGATCAAAGAAAATTACCAGAGAGAGACAGGATATTATATGATGAAAAAAGTGTCAATCCACAACAAGGACACAGCAGTCTTAAATGTGTTTCCACCAAATAACAGAGCTGCAAAATACACAAGGCCAAAGCTGGCAGAACTGAAAAAATAAACAGATCTACAATTACAGTGGGAAAATTCAACATGCCTCTCAAAAACTCGTAGAACATCTGCAAACTGATAGAATATCTGATTTTTCTGATAGATGATACTGTACTGATAGAAAAATTAGCAAAGGTATAGAAAAAATCAACACCGTCAACCATCAAGATCTAATCAACACTTGTAGAACACTCTATGCAGCAATAGCATAGTACATGTTCTTTTCAAGTGCCCCTGGAACAAATACGTAGACAGACCATATCCTGGGCCATAAAACACACTTAAAAAATTTAGAGCTGAAATCATGCAGAATCCACTGTCACACCAGAATGAAAAATCAAACTAGAAATCAGTAACAGAAAGATAAAAGTAAAATCTCCAAATAGTTGGAATCTAAAGAACTTTTAAATAACCTATGGGTCAAACTCTCTTTGGTTACATTTGAATTTGGTTAAATCTATAGACTGTCTCACCAGAAAAGTGCCCCCCACACAAAATTTGGTGTATAATTTAAGGGAGTTGGCCACACTATAATTTGCTCATTTTAGTGAACAAAGGATCCCATTTAAAATCAACAGCAAAACAAAATAAGGGAGCATTTAAAGAAGGCACAAATTACTATAAGTACGAACAGATCCATTATTTACCTGTAGATTAAAAATTCTCTATTTAACTTATAATAACAGGCAGTATGATACAATGTTTGGACACACAGACTCCAGAATTTGACAGACCTAGATCCTGCCACTTTTTATCAGAAAAAAAGCTAAGCCATCTCCTAAATTCTCAATCTCGGGCACTATGTCCATAAAATGGGCATCAAAATAGTGTCTCTTCTGCCTATTTTGAGGATTACAAGTGGTAAACCATGGGGAATATAGTGTACCTAGTGATTAACGTACACTTCCCATTAAGCCTGAGAAAAATCAGCTTGTACCTGATTACACACAGGGACTCAGGGAAGACAGGCGTTCTAAACATTAAAACATTATAAACTACTCATGCAATAAACCCCTTCATATAAATCAGACTTGACATTTTCATAATTAAGGAAAAGTCCTTTACAAACTTATCTGTTTTTAGCAGGCTGGGTCAGCTTGTACTTAAATGCTGAAAGACTGCTACTTGGCATATTATAAACATTTCTGTGTATCTGAGGTTTCAAATCTTGTTTTAAATGAAACAAGTAAGTTCAGTTACTCTTGAGGTTTTTAAGTTATATACTTATTAAGTAACCTTCTTAAAATCTTAGTGAATAACTCTACATTCAATACAATTGACTATAGTAGAATTTTCCCAATGGAAACTGTCCCCTTGCTGGCTTTGTTCTGAGTTCTAATGCACCCACAAAGCATTAAAGCCACTGGGAATATCCTTTTCTAAGTGTGTGATTTCAAACACCAAGTCCTGAAGTGTATGCCGGGGCAGCCCTGTATGTCTCTAATCTAGATGCGTTCCTCTGGCAGCCATGAAGGTGAGTGGTAGGGATCTCCATCCAGGAAGCAATGGCTGATCCTGCGAGGAACGTAGTTAGCTGAAAGCCTCCAGCTGTCGTGCCTCAGGGATCCACTGTGGCATTTGAGCTGAGGCCATACTCTTCCCAGGCTGCCTCCAGCCAGTGACTGAGTAGGATTATGGGGGGCGGGGGGGTTGTCTTAGAGCCTGGCCTGTTCTGCCCAATATGGACCTCCCCTATGGGAAATCGTGGTGCCAGAGGTCGTTGCTGGGCTGGCCAAGACTTTCTACAAGCTACACTGATGTCTGCGGTTCTTCATACTCAATTTTCCTTCCTTCCCACCTCCCCTTATAGGTATCAGATCAGCATTATGGTCTGAAGGCTCCTCCTGCCTACTGGAGCCCCTTCTCCCCCTTTTCTTCCATGGGTATTACTCTGAATAGCCCTCCTGTCCTTCAAACTCCATCTTGGCTTCCCAGCTGATCTGAACTGACACATGTACCTAAACAGTGTGTCTAAGAGAAAGAACCCATGGAGACTCCAAGAAATATTTAGGTATAGAACTTTGCAAACTATGGGGATCCTAAAATAGACACTGGGGTTAAGAACTAACAGATATGACTTACAGAAGTTCCAGGCAATTGGGAAAGAGGGACTAAAAAGCGGTCCTGTGCAAGAACCATTCAGTGCCTACTTCTTTTCATTTTAGTCTCTTCCCCTTGAAATTCAGATGCTAAAGATCCTGAACTCCAAACCGCCAGAGTTGATCAGAACACACAGGTTAGTTCATCAATCTTGGTGGGACTTTTTTTGGGGGGAGGGGGCTCCTATTTCTGTTGAATAGCTGATCAATTTACCTGTTTAATAGTCATTTTAAAATCTGCAATAGCTCCCCGCCATGCATTTTGCTCATCAAACTGAATGACAAAGATGTTGTAAATGAGGAGAATATAGTGTGTTGTAATTAGTGCATAAGTTAAGGATCTGTTTGATTGTGTTTTAATCCAAGAAGATGTCTAAGCGATATTCTAAATTAAATCCAAAAGCCATTTCTACCACTTACAAACTTAGCCTTTCTTCCTGGCAGAAACCCCTGAGTTCGTGTGTATTCATTAAAATCCAGCCCTAATTGCTCCCTAGTCAGCTATGAATCTTAAGAAGCTTAGCTGTTAAGTGCTTAAATTGTGTTTGCTGACAGAAAATGGAATTTCTCTAATGATTTGCTATGAAAGACTCCATATTGTTATTATAGTGATTTTATTCATAGTGAGTTTCAGAGACTGTTCTAAGAGCATTCACACTAGGATTGATGGATTGATTGATTGAGTTAAAATTAAGCAGGTTGAGCCATCTCTGGATCCTTCCTCAGGCCAGTTAATATCGGCCAATGAAGGAATCTCTAATGGATATGAGAGTCCCTCTCTAACAGAAAACTGTAGATCCAACATTACTGCTTAGATCCAGAGTTTCTCTTCCAAAGATGGTGGTGGGGTTGGGCAGTAGAGGAGCTCCTGGGACAAGTACCCTCTGCTTCCCCTGTTCTAACCCCCAGCACAGCCTCCTTGGCATTACTCCCCCAGCTGGTCTGTAAGATCCATGAGGGCAGGGATATCTGCTCTGCTCCTATATGTCCACCAGCACAGAATTTGGCACAGTTTTGACTACTAGACTCCTACACCCCCCACTTTGAGCTACTTGCAACTCAAGCCATTTTTTTAACTAACCTACCCTTCTACATAATAATTAAAACAATAAAAAAATAGTGAAATGCTCTAAAACATAATAATCATACAATAACAGCAGCTAACATAGAGTCATTTCATTCCATAGGCCAGGCATTTACATGCATTGTCGCCTTCAATATTCTAAAGCTTATGAAATCAATAATGAATTTTTGTCATTTTCAGACGAGGAAACAGAGATTCTGAAGGGGAAATAAAGAGATAAGATCTAGAACTGGACTGAGAAGCCGGAAGTCCGCCATCGTCCCCAGGGCATCACAACACTAAGAAGCAACCACTCTCCTAGGTCGTGCCTTTCATGGCTAGAGGGGAGGGGACTCTCATTGTCTTGTTTCTCCAGTCCTGGCTCCCTCCTCAAAGCCATGCAATCTGGGTTTTGTCCTCAGCACACCATAAAATCTGCTCTGAGGTTCTCAGTGGACTACTTCTGGCCAATTCTAAATGTCTCTTCTGCATTTTCCTCTGTTGTTTGTGGAGCTATTTGCCACTTGTCTTTCATCACCTACCACTTCTGTAATCTTCCTATCTTTTGGATCATTTGTTTTTAACTTCAGTGGTATCTAAACTTAGTCTTGTTCTGTGGCTTTTTCTTTTCCATTCTTTCTTTTTTTTTCCCTTTTCCATTTTTTTTCCATTTTTCTTTTCCATTTCCCTCCAAATAAAAAGAACTGGCTTTTTTATAGATAAGGAAACTGAAATTCAGAGATGCTAATTACCTGCCCAAATTCATAATGCCAGGGAGAGGCAGGATGGGTATTCAAATCTGGGTCTTGGTCTTAATTACTGTGCCTCCAACAACCTCCTTCTCACTTCAGCTCTGCTCCCTCACTCCCACCACTGGCTTTCGACAAAGGGGAAATAACACGGTGGATGGAGACAATTCCTAAATACTCAGTAGGTTGTCAATTTAATGTCACCCCGGAATTAGTAATTGTAGTGGGGACCCCGGAATTAGTAATTGTAGTGGGGACAAAGGCTATATTTCTTTACACCTTCTTTCTGTTTTCAGTCCTCCAACTCTGGGAGCATTGTGGTTTGGGGAAACTAGAGCCCCATTTTCAATCTCCCATGAACCAAAGGGCCAGATTTATATAAAACAATACTTCAAAGCTGAGGGAATGAACCTAGCATTATAATCTTTGTAAAAATATCAAGGTGGAGGTGCCAAGAGCTGACTGCCAGGATGTACACTGTCTCCTTGGAGACCCCCTGAGTGAGTGACAGCACTGTGGAAGTAGCGTGGGCAATTGAGATGCACAATGAACCTACTGAACATTACAGTTTCTCTGACAATCTGTAACTGATGTGAAAGAGTAAGGTGCTGCTAGCTCCTATTGTTCACACTCTCCTCTGCAAGGGTCTTATTTTCTCACTGGAAAACTGGAAACCCCCAGACGACCATTAAAGGGCTCTAGAAAGGCCATGTGGTGTGTGGGAAGAGCACGGAACTATAGGGCAGAAGCCCTGGCTTCTGGTCCTATTTCCATATCTCATTAACTATGGGAGATGAGACCATGGGCAACATTTTAACCTCTCTGAGCCTTAATTTCTTCATCTTTAAGTGAGGGTCACACTTCCTGCCCAAGGTCGTAAACTATTTGTATTTGCATTCCCCAAGAGCACCCAGTTCATAATAAATCCATGCTAGATTTGCTCTCAATTCAAATGAAAGATTTTCGTTCATCAGTAAAATCAGAAGTTGGGATTCGCAAGTCAATCAATGTGATAGAACAAATCAATAAGAGAAGAGAGAAGAACCACATGGTCCTCTCAATTGATGCAGAAAAAGCAAATTGACAAAATCCAGCATCCATTCCTGATTAAAACGCTTCAAAGTATAGGGATAGAGGGAACATTCCTGAACTTCATAAAATCTATCTATAAAAGACCAACAGCAAACATCATCCTCAATGGGAAGAAGCTCACAGCCTTCCCGTTGAGATCAGGAACACGACAAGGATGCCCACTCTCACCACTCTTGTTCAACATAGTATTAGAAGTCCTAGCAACAGCAATCAGACAACAAAGAGAAATAAAAGGTATCCAAATTGGCAAGGAAGAAGTCAAACTCTCTCTCTTTGC
>PISX010033363.1:0-15178 GCA_004024625.1 Mellivora capensis | reverse complement strand
AATTTTAAACATATGGAAAACATAAAACAGAAAACATCCTATTATTAAACCTTTTATTTAAACAACTTGGTATTTAAACAAAGCTAAATTCAGTTTCTTGAAATATAAAGGGGAAAATGCCTTTTACTGTAATTGTATTCTCTGCTTCCTTCATATTTTAAGGCCTAGATTATAAGTCACTTCCTCCATGGACCCTTCCCTGAAGGGAAGGGAATACCAGAAAATATTCTCTCTTTTTTGAATTCTTCTTATACTTTTTGTGCATCACTCATATTTAGTCTTTCTTTAAATTTATTTTATTTATTTTTTTTACAGACTTAATTTTTTTTATTGGACTTGTGAGAAGTTTGACTTTACTAATAGTGAGTCTACAAGTAAGGGTATATTAAATAACATCTTGTTCCACAAACTCTTTGCTGATGGAGATCTTTTATATGAATCATTTTGTAGGACTTAGGAAATACACAGAAGAGGACTGCTCAACTAGGACTAGACTAGTTCAAAATCCAAAGCTGAACCATGTTTATTTTTTGATCTTAGTGAAAGTATTCAAACTATGAGCTTTTTATCATTTGTGTAAGGAAAATAATTTGTTATCCTGACCTCATAGGTTACCACGGGTAAAACACTGGGAGCCTCCCTATTATTGCAGAGAGAAAGACTACTTCTTCTCCTTCATGCCCTTCAGGGAAGCTCTTGTGTCCACTGAATAAAGCCTCTTCTAAGGGTGGCAGGTGGGGAGGCAGCAGAACCCAAAACAGAGCAAATAAGCATGACCCTGGTTGTTCAGCTATCTTGTCAATTCATTGCTAAGATCTTCTTCATATAAACTCTGGGACTATCTTACCCATACCCCAAGTCCAAATGAGCTGCCCCAGTTGCACTGAATGTCTACATTTACCTACATACGGAGGATGATCAGTACTGTAAGATTTTCATCGTGATGAAGAACATAGACCATGTGGATCTGAATCTAGCCCAGCCACTTACTAGCTATGTGACCTTAGGCAAGTTTAGATTCTTTGTGTCAATTTCCCCACTGGGTTAAGGTAAAAACTAAATTATTTATTGTGAGTAAAGCACTTTCCCTCCAGCCCCCCCCCCCCATAGCCCTATATCTTGCTTTTGGTTTTATTTCCCTTTTTCCAAAGATAAAATGAGTTCAGTTCAAATTGAAGATGGCCACTATAGTGGCCATGTATAGTGAGAATTCTTTACTGTAATGTGTTCTGGAAGTGGGTTGTGTTTTCTTCTTTTTTTCTTTTTTATATATATATTGTTTTATTTCTTTTCAGCATAACAGAATTCATAGTTTTTGCACCACAACCAGTGCTCCATGCAATGTGTGCCCTCCATAATACCCACCACCTGGCTCCCCCAACCTCCCACCCCCCCGCCCCTTCAAAACCCTCAGGTTGTTCTTTAAATTTATTTAAAAAAAACACCATGAGAGACTATGGACTCTGAAAAACAACCTGAGGGTTTTGAAGGGGTGAGGGGGTGGGAGGTTGGGGGAGCCAGGTGGTGGGTATTATGGAGGGCACGCATTGCTTGGAGCACTGGGTGTGGTGCAAAAACTATGAATTCTCTTACCCTGAAAATAAATAAAAAAAAAAAACCATTTGTGTACCTATACATCCCAATTACTAGTGTAGATAATCAACATACAGTATGAACAAAGCAGACAGAAGAAAATCCCTTTACACAAAGAATTTGTGTTTTAGTGGGTGAAGAAAAACAGCAGACAGATAAACTAGTAAAATATACATTATATTATATAATAATAAGTCCTAAAGAGAAAAATAAAGGTGGAAAGGCAGATTTGAAGTTTGAGAAAGGGAATGAATTGAAGTTTTGGATGAGGTGATCATGGAAGCCTTTATAGATGTGACTTTTAAGGAAAGATATGAAAGATGGGAGAGAACCAGCCATGAGGACATCTAGCAGAAGAACCCTCCACACATAGGAATAGTAAGCCCAAATGTCCTCAGGCAGGAGTTTTGACAGATTTCTTCAGAGAACAGCAAGAAGGGCAGTGTGACTAGAGCGAAGTGAATAAGGGATCCAGTGTTAGAAGATTAGACACAAGTGACAAGGGGCCAGAATATATACTCTCTTGCTTTTATTTTTAAAGAAATGAAAAATTATTGAAGGTTTATGAAAAGAGGAGTGACATGATGTTACTTCGTTTTAACAGAATTATACTGTAGAAGGACCTCATCTGCTACAATAACTAAACAAGGATTATCGTAGTTCTTGAGTGTCTCAGTTGGTTAAGTGTCTGACTCTTGAGTTTTGCTCAGATCATGATCTCAGGGTTGTGAGATCAAGCCCCATGAGATGAAGCCCTTTGAGATCGAGCCCTGCGTTCAGCCCCACATTGGGCTTCACATTCAGTGGGGAGTCAAGCAGACTCTCTCCATCTTTCTCTCCCTCTCCATTTGCCCTCCCCTCTCAAATAAATAGATCTTTAAAAAATAAACCAAGGCTTATAGTAAGAATAGTTATAAAATTAGAGAATGATCCAGGTCACAAAATTTCAAGGAATTAGAAGAAATCACTTATAAATCAGTAGATGACTTCTAAAAAGAACTGTTTGAGGATATATTTTGACAATATAGGATTCAAAGCTGATTGTTTTATGGAGATAGTGAAAATGAATTGGAGTGAATAATGAGGAGCAAGGAAAATACCTACTTAGCCTCTAGTCCAGTAGTATGAGGAGTTTGGGGGAGTAAACAGATAACACTTTAGTTGGCTGATACATTTTAGCCATGTAATAATGCTTTTAACTGTGGTCTTATTCACTCAAGTAGCAGTCCTATAAGTAGGACTGAATGAGAATGTAGGGAATGCATAACTCTTCAGGTTTTGTATGTGCTTGCCTCGTTGTATTTGTAAGTTCCTGGGGCAAGGGTAAGGTCAATGTACAGATGTTCTTTGTATAGGAAGAAAAACTTCACGAATAGTCACCTTTTAAAATGTTGAATCAGCAGTGTCTGGGTCATATAGTTGGTTAACTGGTGGACTCTTGGTTTTGGCTCAGGTTGTGATATCAGGGTTGTGAGATCAAGCCCTACATCAGGTTCCACTCAGCGTGGACTTTGCTTAAGTTTCTCTCACCCTATCCTTCTGCCCCTCCCTAACATATTCTCTCTCTCTCTTTCTCTGTCATTTTGTCTCAAATAAATGAATAAATCCTTTAAAAAGTGATGATTCATAACATCCCTGCTTTATTCTTCAGAGAAGCAAGATTGCTTTTTAAAAATATTAGTAGTATAGGTTGAAAAAAAAGAAGAAAAGAAAACTTCATTCTGTTAAGACAGAATGAATCCTAAAACCCTGAAAGAGAAGTTCTTTTACCAAGTGCACTAAATGATATAATGAAAATATTCCAAAATGCTATACTTAACTCCATTTTGACAATCTATGAGTATAGGACAAACTGTGTTTGGTATAAAAAAAAGAATAATTTTGCCATGAGTTATTTAACCAATTAAAAATAAATGTAAAAATGTCTATGTTACTGCAGGCAATATGAGTTTTTAATAAGTTTAAGTAATAAGACATATGTTAAATGTAGGGTTTATTATTTCTCTTTAAATAAGAAAATGCTTTATCCAAAGAACAATTTGAGTTTTTATAACAAGGGAAATAGTAGAATTATAGGAATAAAAGATGTTCATAGAACTTTCATTACTAAAAATAACAGTAAAATATGGTATTATTGGTATTGTAAATTTAATTAAGAAGTTTGATGTGCTGCTCATGAAATTGGCATGGTTTTAGTTTACATAAACATGAGTTAAGATATAGACATACTTTATGCTAGCTCAGAAATGGCAAGATATGTCCAGAAGATATGAGAGAATGACTACTTCATATAATAAACTTTGGTCAAGAGCTGGGAAACATATGTTTCAGATTTTTACTCATGTTCCAATGCCAGAAACAGATCTATATCTATTTATAGTTTCTGCAGAGAATGGCATATATATCTGGCCCATGGTCAAAAGAAGAGTTTTAGATCCTAATTTTAAAATCTTATTAAAATTACTTACTATAGATTCTTTTTTTAAAAATATTTTACTTATTTATTTGACAGATAGAGATCACAAGTAGGCAGAGAGGCAGGCAGAGAGAGAGGAGGAAGCAGGCTCCCTGCTGAGCAGAGAGCCGGATGTGGGGCTCGATCCCAGGTCCTGGGATCATGACCTGAGCCGAAGGCAGAGGCTTAACCCACTGAGCCACCCAGGCACCCCTATAGATTGTTTTTAATGAAAACTTCTGAACTTGAAATTCTTCCAAAGAATTTCAAAGACCCAGAAGGAAACTGTAGAGGGGGAAAATACATGTGAATCCACTCATGAAAGATAAACTTTAGAATTAGTGTCAGATTGGGACACCTGGGTGGCTCAGTGGGTTAAGCCTCTGCCTTCAGCTCAGGTTGTGATTTCAGGGTCCTGGGATCGAGCCCCGCATCCGGCTCTCTGCTCAGCAAGGAGCCTGCTTCCCCTTCTCTCTCTGCCTGCCTCTCTGCCTACTTGTGATCTCTCTCTCTGTCAAATAAATAAATAAAATCTTTAAAAAAAAAAGAATTAGTGTCAGATTGATTAACTTTTTTTCTTCTTTTCTGGCCACCTAGAGTAAAACTACTTATGCACAGAAACTTAAACTAAGATGATTTAGCCTGAAAAGTTTTAGTTAATATACTAATGTCATAATCAAATAAGTGCATTTATCCATTCATTCATCAACAGTATTGAGAACTGATAATGTGCTGGTACGTGCAGGGAATAAAGCTTGGAAGTTTGGAAATCTACCCAGGAAAACAACCTATCAAACTTGAATGAGCATGATAGGTCAAGATTTATATCCCCAGCTCTGCCACTTGCTTTGTGATCTTTTGCCACGTACATAATCTCATTGAGCCTCAATTTTCTTATTTATATAAAAGAATAATAATATTCTCTAAATTATTGCCTTGTTGTGAGAAGATATAATGCAATCAAAGTGCCTATCCCTCAGTACTCAATTGACCAAGGGTGGCTTTTCTTCTTTTCTTCTCCTTTTTAAAGAAGATTTATTTATTTTAGAGAGAGGGAGAGAGAAATTGAGTGGAGAGTGGGGGGAGGGGCAGAGAGAGAGAGAGAGAGAGAATCTCAAGCTGACTCCCCACTGAGCATTGAGCCCCATGCTGAGTTCCATTCCATCGCCCATGAGATCCTGACCTGAGAGGAAACCAAGAGTAGGAAGCTTAACTGACTGAGCCACCCAGGTGTCCCAAGGTGTGGCTTTTCTTATTAATATAACACAAAATCTATAAATTTCAATCCATTGTTTGGGATTGCAAATTTGACATGATTAGTACAGACAAAATTTTGAGGCAAGAGAGATCATTGTGTCCTATAACTCCCTGTACCACCATGGATAAAGAAATGGCATTGAGATTTTGTTGAATGTTGAACTGTAATCAATTGCTAATGAATGGGGAAGAGCTTCTAAATGAGGGTATACCGTACCCAAAGGTGCAGAGAAAGAAAGGCAGACAAGTATGATGCTAATTGAGACAGTTTTTTCTGGAGCCTTGAGGCTGTAAGTTTTAAGAACATGAGCATTATATATAAAAAGGATAGGCAGAATATTCCATCTCAAGGATGGATGTGGATTTTTCAGCAGATTTGAAAAGTTCTTGAGTACTGGTTGAACAATTGACAATGATGCTTCTCCTTTTGACTTGCATTTTTTCTTTTATACAGCTTTCGGTAATTCCCAGTCCATCTATTTCTCAGGCTATCCATGTGAAAAGGGCAATAATAGATATTATTTTTCTCTTTTTTTTCAGATGAGGGAACAGAATCTCAAAAAGTATTATTCTTATATAGATGCTGTATTTTATACTGAAAGTAGCATATTAGATCATTTTACTGGGATTGTGATAGGGGCTTCAATTAAAAATTAGTTATGATAACCTCACAAGTAAACTAGCTGCATTTGTGTGAGGAACTTGGGGCTTGAGAAATAAGAGTCCAGTTGAAGTGGAATAGAAAGAATGTATCTGGGAGGAGTTCTCCTGGGATGTGCACTTTCTAGCTGTTCCTAATAGGACCTAGACACAAGACAGCCTTTGAACTGCAATTAGTCACATACACCATATATCTTTTATTTTCCTCACTGTATTATAAACTTCTGGAGGACAAGTGTCAAGAAACTTGTTTTGATACCCTAGGTCCAATACTGTGCATATATTTTACTAGATGCCCAATAAATAACCAAAATAAATAAATGAATCATTAAATAAATATGAATTGAGCAAAAGAAATGGTATAACTGAGGCAGGAGGTGATATTAAATTAATTAGAAATATATTGAGTCTTTACAGGTTCTTTAAGAGCCTACCTTCTTTAATTTCTCCCAGGATGCTTCAGGTCACTGATGACTAAAGCATTTACAGTAGTAACTATGCAGTATGGCACTTCATATGGATATACTAAGAATAATATAGAAAATATAAGAAAGGGAATAAGACTGATATTTTTCATATAGTTGATCTAAAGTATGTTTCAACTTGACAAATATCATCTGTCCAAACAAAAAAACAAACAAAAGCAACTGAAAACTTGCTCAGAAATAAACAAGTAGCTGCCCAAAGGCATTCTTAGTACATGGTCATTATTTAACCCCTGACTGAAAATAAACAATGCTGACAGAGTGTGTTGGGGAGTTATGATATATGAACAGTGTCAATACTTTAGGCTGATAATCCATAGCTTGACATTCTTATTTAAAAACTTTGACAGATACGTCACTTTGTTATTGTCACTTTATTAACTTGTTTCTTTGATAGCAAAAGATAATCTTCCCACTGTCTAGAACAACATTACTTTACTAAATGAAATATTTGGGAAGCTGCCAATGAAGTTCAGTTTTTACTAAGGAACAATCCTTTATATTTGGATTCATATTAAATAGCTATTTCTAAATATGGGATGAAGTTGTTTGCATATCAACAGTAAACTGTTTTGTCACATTAAATTATTTATGCCAAATAATCATGACAGCCTCCTTTCAAAAATAATGCTTTGCTAGAAAATGTTGCTTTTGTTGCCTAAACTAAACATTGTTGCTTAATAAATTAATATTTTGGTCTTGTGAATTTAATTGGAAAATAACAGCTGTTCCCAGTTGGAACTGACTACTATTAGAAAACTAATAGTTTTCTACTCTGTGGATATAGTGGGGATTACACAAACTTCCAGAAAAACATGGGAAACTAAATCAATTTCATCTTACTATGTTTGGGAATTGGAAAAAATAGTCTTCTAGTACAGTTTTCTGCAGTTAGGATTTTTTGATGATGGCTTTCCTTCTATTGAGTTCATATAAGTCATTTGATTAATTTCTGATATCAATTTGAAATTTGTTGTTTCAAATCCCAAACCAAATGAATTTGGAACTGGGATGCAGACCCTGATTATGCTTATTTTTCTCACCTTTTCCTTTCCCAAAGAATGTTCAAATTTACCGTATTTTCCCTGACAAGATCTTTGTTATTCTAACCTCCACAGTGTCCTTGTTGTGTCCTGTTTTGGAGATCATTTAACTGATGGTACAGCCTGTTTTTCTGCCACACTTGCTGGGTCTATCCATTTATATTAATCATACAGTTTATTGTTAAAGTTGTGCTTAGGACATGAGAATGGTTTCATGAGCTTGGTAAGCCTTGGTAAGGGTATCAAGTATTAGTCTCTAAGAAAACAAAGTGCTCCTTCTTGTTTAGATTCATTGCCAATATGTATTAAGCATATGTGTCTTATTAAATAGGCTAGCATTGATAGAAAAGATGAGGCAAAGCAGAGTGAGATTATCATAGCTGGGATTTTTATCTTTTTTTTTTCCTTTTTTTTTTTAACACAGAGAGAGAGAGAGACAGTGAGGGAGGGAATACAAGCAGGGGGAGTGGGAGATGGAGAAGCAGGCTCCCTGCTGATCAGGGAGCCGGATGTGAGGCTACATCCAAGGACCCCAAGATGATGACCTGAGCTGAAGGCAGATGCTTAACTGATTAAGCCACCCGGACACCTGTTAATAAATTTATTGAAAGATTTTATTTATTTTATTTATTTGAGAGAGAGAGAACATGTGTGTGTGAGAGAGCAGAGGGAGGAGCAGTGAGAGAGATACAGGAAGACTATACTCTGAGCATTGAACCTAACCTGGGGCTCAATCTCACGACCATGGGATCATGAGCTGAGCCAAAATTAAGAGTCAGCTGCTTAACTGACTGAGCCAACAGGTGCCCTACTTTGTGTAATAGACACAGACATGCACACTTTCTTTTCCTTATGGAATTATAAATTAGAATCTTTAGAAAAGGCTTCCTTAAAATATTTTGTAGTTTTTGCCTTGTCTAATAAAATCACAACTACTGTACATGTATTTGTCCCCAACATTTTCTTTTTGTAATAGGACACATTTACATAAACAAAAAAAAGAACTTGCTGTTTTTCCAGCCACTTATGCTATAATTGCATTACAGAAAATTTACCCTTTGTATAACCTTCAGTCATATTCACATGCACCTAAAGTATAATGCTTAATATCAGAATTAATAAAAATATTCTTCATTTACATTTATGTAAAATTGAAAGAACAAAAGAAATTGTAAATGTTTAAAGTCATTTGCTTCAGTAAGACATAAATTAATCAAAGTTTTGAGTCTATAAATTCTGTCTCTTATATTTCAATAATTTTGATCATATTTTAATGTTTTTAATAAAACATCTTGAACAGTTTTAAAGAAGTTTAGTATATTGTATGCTGCCTTTAAATTTTTTCAATGACTTTTTAATATAATGAATCAAACCCAAGGAAAAATATAAATAATTATTTATTATGTAGGAGTTTTTAGGGACTGGTGGTGGAAGCTAATTTTCATCTACTTATACAAGCATAAAACTGTATGTTTCTTTTCTAGACTTTCCCTTTCTCACAATTTATCATGCACCAAAGCACACAATACTTCATAATGTATACTTGCACCCAGACTTCCAATGCATGTAAATTATGAATGTAAACTTTATGGCATCTCCTTGTACAGCTTGAAGATTAAGAAGATATTTTATGGTTTTACGCAGATGCATTTATTCATGTATCTAGCACGTATTTTTAGAGTGGTTACAATAGTTTATACCTGTATAGTGCTTCATAATTTAGTAAGTAGTTTAATATGTGTTATCTCATGGATCTTTAAGGCAGGCCCAGGAATTAGGTGGTGCTCAGTAGTGACAGATCAAGGATGCCAGGGTTATTAATGGCTGAGGGAAGATTTAAAACATAGTATTTGAGCATTACCTTGAAGGATGATTGGTTTGTATTGAGTGGAGATTAAGATTAAGGATATTCCAGATGGAGGAAATTGCACCGAGTGAACTGATGAGAAAGCATAGAATGTGTCTGAGAAATGAAGACCAATTCTGTCTGGCGAGAAAGAGAAACAGGTTAGAGTTTTTTGAGTGGGGACCTGGTAAAATAACTTTCTTTGCCTTCTTAACCCCTTTAAACCCGAATTCCCAAAACAGAAATTTATTATTTGGAAATGAGGGTTAATTAGTGGAAGTTTTTTTCATAGAGTATTAATTTATATAACTAATTTCTAAAGTAATTAAAAATATTTTGTAGTATGAATATACTGGTATCACCTTCTGTCAAATCAACTTATAAAAATAATTCTATTTTTTGAATGCTACTTAGCTTTTAGCTGGAGGGGGAAAAGTCTTATACATGTGGAAGAATTGCTTATACTTTGTTTATTCCAGCTGGTTGTACTGAAAACAAAACCTGCTTAGCCATATAGGATAACATTTATAATACATAAATTCTTACATCATTGACATTATAGCCATGTAAATAGCTTCAGAGTTTAATGGAAAACACAAAATGAGGTAAACCCCCTGGGGAGGATTGAGACAATGGGCCAGAATAAAGCTGAAGACATTAAATTTATACTAATACTGTGCATGTAGGAACTACAATGAAAATTCGAGGAAAAAAACTCTTACTGTGTACATAAAGTTCATTTATTGTTGGTATTTAATAATATGACATCCTTAAAATGAAGAGACTTTTTGTTAAGTTAGCACAGAATGGAAGGGAACTGACATATATATTTGTGGAATGAGTCAAATAAATATTCTATGGGGGAAAAGCTACAGATCCAAGTTTTTACTTGATCTTTTTCTTTGCCTTTTCCTTGAATCAACTGACAGGAGAGTTTTAAAACACTATTTCCCCTTGGTTTGTTTTATATTTTGAATCCATTATTTGTCTTCTTTGGCTATAGTTTTCTTCCCTTTTCTAGAAGCGGTTGATATAATAGCATTGTCATATTTGAAACTTTTGTGTTACTTATGGGGAAAGGCTACCCTGTAATTGATGGTCCTTCACACATTAGAAGCATCATTTTTTAAAATTTTATTTTATTTTTTTTCAGTGTTCTAAGATTCATTGTTTATGCATCACACCCAGTGCTCCACGCAATACATGCCCTCCTTAATATTCACCACCAGGCTCACCCAAACCCCCAAATCCTTCTCCTCCAAACCCTCAGTTTGTTTCTCAGAGTCCACAGTCTCTCATGGTTCATCATCCCCTCTGATTTCTCCCAATTCACTTCTCCTCTCCTTCTCCCAATGTCCTCTGTGTTATTCCTTATGCTCCGCAAGTAAGTGAAACCATATGATATTTGACTCTCTCTGCTTGACTTATTTCACTCAGCATAATCTCCTCCAGTCCCATCCATGTTGATACAAAAGTTGGGTATTCATCCTTTCTGATGGAGGCATAATATTCCATTGTATATATGGACCATATCTTCCTTATCCATTCATCTGTTGAAGGGCATCTTAGCTCTTTCCACAGTTTGGGGACTGTGGTTATTGCTACTGTGAACATTGGGGTACAGATGGCTCTTCTTTTCACTACATCTGTATCTTTGGGATAAATACCCAGTAGTGCAATTGCAGGGTTATAGGGAAGCTCTATTTTAATTTCTTAAGGAATCTCCACACTGTTCTCCAAAGTGACTGCACCAACTTGCATTCCCACCAACAGTGTAAGAGGGTTCCCCTTTCTCCACATCCTCTCCAACACTTGTTTACTGTCTTGTTGATTTTGGCCATTCTAACTAGTGTAAGGAGGTATCTCAATGTGGTTTTGATTTGAATCTCCCTGATGTCTAATGATGATGAACATTTTTTCATGTGTCTGTTAGCCATTTGTATGTCTTCTTTGGAGAAGTGTCTGTTCATGTCTTCTGCTCATTTTTTGACAAAAATCACCCTTTTGAGTCATGCTTTTAATGTTTTTTTTTTAATTATTTTGTTTTGCTTTATCTATGTCTATATTATTTCAAAGCTGACTAGGAGACAGTCTGTAATTGCTGGCCCATACAGCGATCAAAAGCTTTGCTTTGGGGCATCTGGGTGGCTCAGGCACTTAAACCTCTACCTTCAGCTCAGGTCATGATACCAGGGTTCTGGGATCCAGCCCCTCATTGGGCTTCTTTCTGAGCAGTTAATCTGCTTCTCCCTCTCTCTCAGCCTGCTACTTCCCCTGCTTGTACTCTCTCTTTTTCTGTCAAATAAATAAATGAAATCTTACAAAGCAAACAGACAAACAAACAAACACCTTTGCTTTGGCCTAATTCAATGTTCTAAAAAACAGTCTATATTAATGATAAGTAAAATGCTAAATTGCAAATAACTTTTTTTCAAATCATCAGCCAACCATTACTAGACTTGAGTAGTTACTTTCTATACTGCTCTACTGCCCTCAAAGAGTTCATGCAAGCTGGTACATCCACTTTGGAAAAGAATGTAGAGGTTCCTTAAAAAGTTAAAAATAGAGCTACCCTATGACCGAGCAATTGCACTATTGGGTATTTATCCCAAAGATATGGATGTAGTGAAAAGAAGGACCACATACACCCCAATGTTCATAGCAGTAATCTCCACAATAGCCAAACTGTGGAAGGAACCAAGATGCCCTTCAAAAGACAAATGAATAAAGAAGATGTGGTCCATATATTCAATAGGATATTACTAAGCTATCAGAAAGGATAAATACCCACCATTTGCATCGACATGAATGGAACTGGATGGGATTATGTTAAGTGAAATAAGTCAAGCTGAGAAAGAAAATTATTATATGGTTTCACTTACATGTGGATCATAAGGAATAGCATGGAGGACATTAGGAGAAGGAAAGGAAAAATGAAGTAGGTAAAATCAGAGGGGGAGATAAACCATGACATAGCATGGACACTAGGAAAAAAACTGAGGGTTTTAGAGGGGAGCGGGGTGAGGGGGATGGGTTAGCCCAGTGATGGGTATTAAGGAGGGCATACATTGCATGGAGCACTGTGTGTTATATGCGAACAATGAATCATGGAACACTACATCAAAAACTAATGATGTATTATATGGTGACTAACATAACATAATAAAACAAAATAAAAAGATTTCATGCAGCTGTTAAAAATAATGTCATACTGCCAAGAATGATATATAATAGAAAATAATCATACTGACTAGGTTCATCATCTTTATCATATCAAGCACCATCCAGTAGGCCTGTATTTGCCATATTTGCATGCTAGCTAGAAGTTGTGTAGATGATCTGAATACAGTGATATCTTCCTGAAGGATTTTTAAATTAAAGACAAATCTGATGTATGTCAACACCTAAAGGATATGAGAAAGTATAAAAACATTGAAGAAATATTCAAATAGGTAAAATGTTTACATTACATTCATGGGAAGGATAAATGTATTTTAGGTATGAAGATAGTAGATAAGTTCATTTGGGAGTAGAAACAGGTGCAATTAATTTTGAGAGTTTAATTGCTGATTTCATTTGGATATAAGAAAATGATCTCTCCTTTATATTCCTATAAGGTTTCAAGAAGGGGAAGAATATTTAGGAATTATTAGTAGGAATAGCAACGGAATGGTTTGGAAATTTTTGGAATCCTAGCAATAGATTTTCTTGTGGAATTTGGGTGAAGCCCTTAAAGAAGAGGAAAGGAAGTTGTCATACTGAACCTGTTATATTTAAGGGTTCGGGGTTAAAATATCAGCTTTAGTTAAAGAGTTCCGGTTAAGAATTATGAAGCACACATTATTAAACGAAGTGATAAATTAGGGTTAGGTAAGGTTTAAGGTACAGTGTGACCCAGATAATGTGGTAGGATGACAGCTTTCCTGACAGCAGCAAATAACTAAGCTCAGTGGTACTAAAGGGTGAAAAAACAAGTTGGAGATTATAAGAACTGACATGAACAGAAGGTGGACTGGTTTAAGATAAAAAATTCACACAAAGGAATGCTAATATTTTGAAACTGCATGCTTAGGAGACTGGTATATTGGAAATATCATGTAATAATGCTGACTTTAAAATAGCAGATACTTTAGTTATGAAACTAAATGATTAATCTTGAGCTAATATTTCATCTCTATGTAGACTTGGTGTGTGGAAGAAGTTAGCTAGGCAAAATCACATTTATCACCACACTAAATTTGATGGTACTGCTGCAATTTCCATCTGTTGATGGTGGTGACATTGCTTATATGTGTGGGTATGTGGGGTGTGTGTGTGTGTATCCACATTCTCCTAGCAGTTTTTTTTTCCCCACTCCATGTGTGCCCTCTTTCTCCCTTGTAAGTTTTTCCTTAAACTCTGACTATAAGAGTTTCCTTAAACTCTTAAACTATAGCTTTTCCTTACACTCTGACTTGATTTCTCTCTCTACTTAAGAACAAGTCACACCAGTTCTGAGGGTTGATTTGGCTATATTGTTGAGGATGGTTCTCTACAAAATTTTTTTAATCACCGGAAGGAATTTTTTTTAGAAGCTATAATTACTAAAGAAAAGTTTTTTGTAGAAAATTTATTAGATAACTTTGTAATGTATTGTATTCCTAACCCTGGACAACTTTGCTAAATTTATACAGTTATATAATCCCCCTATTTCTAGATGTGGTCCTTCTTTTTAATTGCAAAATTTTAAAGATTATGAGTATATTTCCTTGTCTGCCTCCAGGTTTCTCTTTCAAACAGAGAGAATATAATTTCCTGTCATCATGGTTAAAATATTTTAATTCATTATGCTTATCAGAATGTCAGTCTAATTGTCAGTATTGTCAGTATTGTTGTATTGTCAGTCTAACTCTCATTCCTCAGACTGACTTCAAAAGGACAAGGTATAGCATCTCCCCAAGGTATTTGTGCATTCTGAATATTTTCATTTGCTTTTATTTACAAAACAGGATTAAAGCCAATGAGAAAGTAGAAATATGTAAATAAGAAACTAAGAAAACATTTAATAAGAATAAGTTAAATCCAGTTTAGACCCTCTAGAAGAGTTGATGTATTTGATTTTTATATAGATTTCATTTATAGAGTGCCTATAGTAGTAAAACTGTAGTAAAAGCAGAAGCAGTAGTAAAACATGTAGACTACATCCCTTTTTGTGAGTTTTCTTTAGTTATTTCTTTTGCCTGATGATTCCACTTATATCATTCAAAGGAATTCAATCCAGATGATAGGAGGTCTTTGTTATATTTAATAACTTGCAAGAGCAGTATACTCTTACCTTAGTCTGTCCTTTAACTTTAAAGACAGGCTATGTTGTGGATTGAAGTCTAAGCTTGGTTGTATATTCAACATGGATCATGCATGTTAACTGGTTCACAAAGTACTGTTTTATGTTTAAGGGAGAGATGTAGATTTTAGATTTTTTTCTAGAAGTAAGGCTGGAAATTGGGTAAAATAGTTTATAAATTCAAGATGAGAGGCTCCAATCAATAGAAAATTGTTGAGGATTAGTTCTACTCTAGGGAAAGAGTTTTGATAGTTTTTTTTAAATCAGTGATTTATTTCTATGAAATAAATTTGGTTTCAGTATGCCGTGGATTGTCTGTGGAAAAAAGTCCATTCTGGGACTATAACTGTTAGGAACAGCAGTTGTTCTGCAGTGTCTTGGAAATGCATCCACAGGTGCAGAGACTATGGCTTGCTTGTTACTTGGAAATGCTCTGAACTTTAGATTTTTCTTTGCTTAAACTGAAGTTGATTTTAGATCCCTAAGAAAAATTTGTTTATAAGAAGTGTTATTCTA
>PISX010033362.1:0-15162 GCA_004024625.1 Mellivora capensis | reverse complement strand
CTAGGAAATGAAAAACAGGGGTGCCTACGTGGCTCAGTGGGTTAAAGCCTCTGCCTTCGGCTCAGGTCGTGATCCCAGGGTCCTGGGATCGAGCCCCGCGTCAGGCTGTCTGCTCAGCAGGGAGCCTGCTTCCCTTCCTCTCTCTCTGCCTGCTTCTCTGCCTACTTGTGATCTCTGTCAAATAAATAAATAAAATCTTTTTAAAAAAATGAAAAACACACATATACACATACCTCTAGAATATCTGGAACAGGATGGCTAGACTATTTAGAACAATATCTCCCTTATCATTAAATCGAATGCTACAAATTAAAACATTTTATGAGCAGGACATCATTAAATTATAACCTCCTTAAATGCAGGGATCATGTCTCACATTTCCAAAGCAAGTGCCCAAGAGTTTACCAAATGGATAAGTTTTTGAATCAACTTAAAATGGAAGAAATACTAAGATGGCAAGGATGTGAATGACACCCAAATATGTCTGCATCCTATTCCCCAGAACTCATGACTATGCTTTGTTACGTACCAAAGGAGAATTAAAGTTGCGCTTGGAATTAAGATGGCTAATCAGCCCATCTTGAGACAGGGAGCGGATCCTGGGTTATCCAAGTGGGGCCAGTGTACTCTCCAAGCTCTTAAAAGTGGTAGAGAACATGACAAGCTGGGAAATTTCTCAGTGTTTTCCATTCCACAGTTTTTCTTTAACCTGTAAATGATATTGATGAAAGTGGTTAATTTTCGCTTTTATTCCTGAAATCCAGCAAAGCAAGATTCTGCCCCACGATGGAGATAACATTTACGTATATACATGCAACGGCAGAAGGAAACAGAAGCACATGATGTTTTGCCAAATTCTTTGCTGCACACGTACAAACGTGTGTGTGTGTGTGTGTGTGTGTGTGTCCAGGTAATTGTGCATGCTTACCCAGCCATATCAGTGAGGAGAACTAGCCTGCAGCTCAGAGCTTTCTACCTTACCTCTCTGCCATGCTCAGCATGTCTCTCATCTGCAGACTCGTTCCCATGTCACAAGCTGGCTGCAGCCTTCTCAGGACCCCATTCAGACACAGCAGCATTGAGCAGAAGGAGGAGGACTGCTTATCCACGTGCCTCTGATAACAAGAGAAGAGCCTTTTCTCCAAGAACACGAAGGCCTCTCACATGCAGTGGCATGCCCGCATCAGATTCAATAACTGACAAGGAAACTGGGTCACAATGACTGGCTTAGATCCATTAGAATTTCTTGCTGGGGTCTGGATACTATATCTTTCTCAAGGTGCATGAGTTAGGGTTACACACTGGAATGCAATAAAGGCTCTACATCCCCAGAAAAGGTAGGTACAGCTTTTAGGTAGGCAAACAAGATTTTTATTTCAGGTAACACTTCTGGAAACTTCGACATGCTTCCCAACGTGTATGGAAGAACACCAACTGCAACTGTCCACAGCCAATCTCAGACCACCTTGACTATCCTATAATGCTATCCCATCCCAGGAATAATGTGAGACTTCATCTGAAACTGTGCTAAATTAACTTGCTCCATTTAGTCTGCTTTTTACGTGGCTAGAGAGGAAATAAGGTGGGAGCAACATCTATTTCTTCTGAGGAATTGGGCTACTCTATCCACAACCTCCTCTGAAAGAACATACACAGTAGCCTGCTACATCCCTTCCATGTATGCCATTGAAGGTTCTGCTGGCCACTTCACAACAATGCTCTAAGACAGCCCTAACAGTAATTGCACACCGCTTTCTTTTAGATAGAAAAGTAAGTCGTAAAGCAATATAAGCAATCTTTCATCTAACAACTATTCATTGAGCTCCTATTACATGCTCCTGCCTGGGACTACAGAATTAATGATTGGCAGACATAAGTCATGACCTTGTAGAGCTTGAGTCCAGTAGGGAAGATAGGCATTATTGGATAACAATAATAATAGAAGCAAATGTAAAATTATCAGTGATAAGTGCCAAGAAAGAGCTGCAAGGCAGGTCCACGAAGGCAGACTTGATGAGCTAAAGCTTGAGCTTATATTGTGGGAAGATAGGAGTCCACTTGGTAAGTAGTGGAGAGGTAAAAGAGTAATCGATACAGAAGGAGCCTCATGTGAGAAGACTCTGTGGCAAGAGAGAACATGGCCAGAGAGGTCTGAGCATAGAGGAGCGAGGGAGGTGGTGCAGGAGAAAGCCAGAGTCTAAGGGAGGGGCCAGATCATACAGGCACTGGTGACTTATGTTTAGAAATAGAGTCTTTATCCTAAACGTAAAGGGGAATTTCTGAAGTGTCTTGTCTAAGTGGTGGTATCAACAGATTTATATTTGAAAGCGTTATTCTGCCAGGGTGAAGGTCAGATTGCATACAAGAAAGCCATTTTTAAGGCTAATAATGCAGTATTCCACATTTTTAAAAAAATGTTGTTCAGACTATGGTGGAAACTGACAGAAGAATTCAAAAGATGTTCTGAAGGTAAAAATTTCAAAATTCAGTGGTTGATAGGATGAGAGATAAACTAGCCTGTCCAAATGAATGGTGGCTCCTGTCAATGGAAAGGGAACATAGAAATAGGACTTGGAGTAGAGTGGATATCTAAAATACATGGAGATCTCATACAACTCAATAGCCAAACAAAACAAAACACAGTCTGATTTTACAATGAGTAGAGGCTCTGAATAGACATTTTTCCAAAGAAGACATACAGATGGACAACAAGTACTTGAAAAGATGTTCAAGATCATTCATCATCAAGGAACTTCCAATATACGTGCCAACTTTTCAGATGTTGTGTGTTAGCCCACTAAGAGTGGATTATTGTCTATCTCATTTCCTTAAGACCCAGAGAACAATTAACAAATTATTCCTTAAAGTCAAGCTTCTTACCTGGTTTTTCGTTCATAACCACTCAGTCAGAACCTTTCTTTCCACAGCTTTGCTGTCAAAGTAAATATTAAATACTCTGAGAATGCTGTGTAAAATAGTGTAGAAACCGCCATTGTAAGACTGTAATAAACCAGATTCAATTCTCTCAAACTAAAGCAATCTAGTTTTCATAGTGGGGGGGGGGGGGCCAGGGGGACATTTTATTATTAGTCTGTTTCCAAGTTTTCCACAAGAAAAGCACAGTCATCATGTTAATATAATGGGTTGACCCTTTATCAAATAAATTTAGCCTAAAATATATGAGTATATAATTAAACTTCTCACTATGCTGTAGAGCTCTACAAAAGCTTCTAATACCTGGTACCAAGAACGTTTACCCAGAAGAACTCTTCTTATATTCTCCAGATTTGGCAAGAGCCATCTTCCCAGGCACTCACTACAGAACATTTATTACCTTTCTGAGATGGAAATTAATGAAAGTAACTACATCTAGAGCTTTCATTATTGGCACAATTACATGACCACACATCAGTATAAGGAAACATCTCCAATTCCCTGCTTTGAACACAAAGATTTTAGTCCAAGATTTCTGTTGAATGTCTCATTTCAGTATTCTGAACAAGTCCTACATACAATGGGTCAAAGGAAATCCAGTCACATTTGGTGATGGGGTGGGAAGGTACAGAGGGAGGCATAGAAGGAGGGAGAGGGGAAAAGACTGATTTTAGTTCAGGAGACTCTGAGACCAGAAATTCTTCTCGAGTCAGCCTGCCCACCATTATGCTTACCCATAGAAGTAAATGGCTAAAAGGAACAGGAAATACTAGAGGGTAACAAAAGATCAAACCTTTAATTCTCTCTAAGAGACTTTCCTCCTAGGTTGAAGATCTCCAAACTTAGATCTAGTCCTTATCCACAATTATAAGCTGTGCATTTTCCCTGCATTTAGTAGATTAGTTCTTACTTTGGGAACATTGGCCTGGGGCCATGTTAGCATCCAGATACTTTCTTAGGAAGATATAATGGACATGGGTTACATTTAAAATCTGTCCATAAACCTTTTGAGTATTGTACGTTGTGTGGTCCATATAATTCTTATGCCAAGTGAACACACAACCCAGACCAATCAATGAGGGTCTTTGTAGAAATACTGGGAGAGAAACTAATGGCTTCTGAGATTGATGGCTCTGAAAATCATGAAGGTCTAGTGCTGCTGGGGCAATCTTTCCTGCAACCTGAACAGATGTGAGGAAGGATGAAGACAACAGGGGGAAACAAACAAACAAACAAACAGTAGGACCAATAGTGGAACATCTATATGCAGCTGTTTGAAGTTATTCAAACCCTAAACTTTTAAGTCTCATGCGTGGATAAATTCCCTTTTGTTTAAGCTACTTTGCACTGGGTTTCTACTAACTATAACCAAAAGGGATTGGACTGATGAAGAGAAGGAGAACAGGGAATGAAGGGACGGTGAGGACAGGAAGGTCTTATAACTATAGCTAGACAACAGCCTTACAACAGCATTTATGACAGGAAGGTGGCTGGTTCCCCTTTGGTTCCCTTCATTTGTCTTTTGTAGGCCCAGGACAGTTTGCTAAACCAGAATATGTTAACAGTTAGGTCAGAGCTGAGAAGTGGGTGGAATTGCCTTCTACTTTTTGCTTCTGCCTTAGGTATGCTTCTCCTCCTCTGATCTCTTCCTTCTTCCTCAAACACAACCTCAGTACTCCCCTCACTTCTAAATATCATTTCTAGGAGAGTTCAACTCTCAGCACAGCTGACATTCTTACCCTCCTTCTCCTCCTGCCTATATTCTCTGCCAGCTCATACCCTTGGACCAGACAGGGAACTCCTGGCGAAGACCACTTTACATCTGACTTCTCATGGTGTAACCCAGTTTAAGTTGCCCAATGCCCTTTTCACTTACAAAACCCCCAGAGGAACTCCTTTCCTTTGGGCTGAGATTCCAACCATTTAAACCATTTAAATCCCATTCATATGTGATGCATATTATAAATCTTTTTTTAATATAAATATTATTCCACCTACAAACTCTTATTTAGTACCAATTTAATACCATAACTCTAGCCTTATAGTCTATGAGCTGGTATTTGAGGGAAAGTTATAACCAAATGTCCCCAAACAGCTTATAATCTTTAAAAAAATGTAAAAAATTTAAAAAAGCAGTGTCAAACGTTTAAAAATAGGAAAGTGGTGCCATCTTGTGGTTACAAAGAAGTAAAAATAAAAATTTTATCTCACTTTTTCAATATATTAAAGAATCATTGCCAAAATCAGGCCCACTTTAAACAATCGTTTCCCTCAGTGTTCTGAAATTCCCAGATAAAACCTCTTTATTCCTCCTTTAGAATATTGTTCATGTGGAGAGTTTTCCTTGTCAATCAGACTTATTGCTATCTCAGCCAGGAAAATCTAATTTCCTGAAAAAATAGTTTCCATGATTATACTTTGATTTTTGAATCAGAGACAGATCTTAATTCCGAATGCTAAGGTAATGCATTCATGGAAAAGAGCTCTAAAACATTTCTTAGGCATTAACATGGTAATCAGCAAATGTCTTTGAGAGATGATTCCAATCTCTGGAAACAACATATGACTGGATTTTTTAAGAGTCCATGAAAGTATAGGTTGACTTCCAGCAAGTGTAATGCTATAAAAAGTGTTAAAATCCTTCTTCCCAGAAATGTCTGGATTGACCAAAGAAATAAGATGAGCATGAGCTAAAATGTCCTCCCAAATGCCCCACATCTTATAGACTAAAGGAAAATGCCATGAGCTAACTAACAAGCATCCTTACTTTGAATACAAAATGGTGCCATGGAAAGCAGAAGCAGGCCTTCTGCATTGTAAAGGCATTCTGGTACTTCACATCTGTCCATGAAGACTAAAGGGATATCCCCATAAGCAATAATATTTGGGTGGTCTGCATTTATACTTATAGGACCTCCTAGTATAAGCTGATACAGTAATTCAAATAGTTTATGTTTAAATTTAATAATATACCTCAATAAGAAACATGTTTGTGGGCGCCTAGGTGGCTCGGTCAGTAAGCATCTGCCTTTGGCTCAGGTCATGAATCCAGGGTCCTGGGATGGAGCCCCTCTTCAGGCTCCCTGCTCTTTGGGAAGCCTGCTTCTCCCTCTCCCACTTTGCCTGCTTGTTTTCCTGTTCCTGCTGTCTCAGTCAAATAAATAAATAAATAAAATCTTAAAAAAAAAAAAAAGAAACACATTTGTACTTTATAGGAGTACAATAATCCTGTAAATATACAGGAGAGCCTGTGTGGCTCAGTTAGCTTAGCATCTGCCTTTAGCTCAGGTCATGATCTCAGGGTCCTAGGATCTAGCCCCACGTTGGGCTCCCTGCTCAACCAGGAGCCTGCTTCTCCCTCTCCCTTGGGCCAACCCCCACCACTCATATGCTCTCTTTCTCTCTCTCAAATAAATAAATAAAATCTTTTTTTTTTAAAGTAAACATACAAATCTGCACTATTGCCTGATGGGAGTTATTGACAGGAACAATGAGAATAGAAATAGTAGCAGACTTAGAGGATGATTGTGGAGCTGACCAGAGCAAGAAGAAAAGAAAAAAAGTGAAGAATGAAAGAGCCAGGTCAGGGAGAGAGAAGGAGAGTAAAAATGTATTACATAAGCATAGGGTAAAATTGTTGTGTGATGATCACATGTGGCTGAGCAAATTAAAGAGTAGTAACAATAAAAGCCAACATTTGTTGAACACTTACCATATGCCAGGTAGAATGTGAAATTCCGACTGTGTAATATTTAATCATCTTTGAAAAAGAAAAAAAAAAAGTAGGTGAGCTTCCTAACACTACTAGAATTAGATGGCTAGATGGGATATTTTGCAGAATTTTTCTCTAATTTCAAAATTCCAGAGATGGCTTTTAATGTATATGACATTCTGCTTCAGAACCTTACATGGTGTCCGTACATTAACTAAACAAATATGCCAGACTTTTTTTTAAAGGAGACACTGAAACATTTTTAAGTGTTCTAAAGTCAGCATAAAATGGCCATATACAGGGACGCCTGGGTGGCTCAGTTGGTTAAGCAGCTGCCTTCGGCTCGGGTCATGATCCCAGTGTCCTGGGATCGAGTCCCACATCGGGCTCCTTGCTCGGCGGGGAGCCTGCTTCTCCCTCTGCCTCTTCCTGCCACTCTGTCTGCCTGTGCTCACTCTGACAAATAAATAAATAAAATAAAATTAAAAAATGGCCATATACACACAAATTTTTGAAATCTCTCTCTTTCTTTAAAGATTTATTTATTTAATAATAGAGAAAGAGAGAGAGGGGGGGTGCATGCAAGCAAGAGGAGGGGCAGAGGAGAGGGAAGGAGAGAGAGAATCTCAAGCAGACTTCCCACTGAGCATGGAGCCGGACATGGGACCCAATTCCAACTCATGAGATCACGACCCATGTGATGACCACCTGAGCCGAAATCAAGAGTCAGATGCTTAACCAGCTGAGCCAGCCAGGTGCCCTTCTTGAAATCCCTTTCGAAATCACTCTTGAAAGTGAATGACATGAACTTAAAAAATAAAAACAGTAAAGAACAGGTTTTTCATGATGAAACAAACAAATAAACAAAAGGTCCAATCTTATACCACAACCTTGCACCAAATTAAGATATAATGTCAGGAATGGAAAAGTAACTCCCTTTCCAGAGAAGAGTATGCAAAGTAGCAAGTGGGAAAATTCTGGAAAACCCGCAGTGCTGACAGGTCAGGGGCAGAAAGGGCATAGCTGGTTTCCAGCCTCTTTCCCATGCTGGCAGGAAAGGGCTCAAGGCCCATACTTGGAAGAACGGCCAAATTTCTCTTCCACTTTGGCCCAAGGAGAAAACACTGAAGGGCCAAAGTCCAATCACCATTTGTACACTCCTGGCAGTGGAAGTAGCAGTGATTCAGCTAAGAGAGGAAAATCCAGAACTATTTTTTTTTCACATTTGAATGTCTCTGTCATCTAACTGCTTAAAAAATCTACAGCAAAAGAAATTTTCCATCTCCCAGATGGAAGAGTAAGTGATAATACAATCATCATTCCTTGTATTTTTCCTTTACCTTTGAATAGAAGAGTTAACTTTGCTGTGTTTTTTAAAAATTTTATTCTAAATGTAGGTCTCTGATTTTTTTTTAGATATCTTCTAAAAATTAGTCCATGAGGCATTATTAGCATAGAACTAATATGCATTTACCATAGTGAAGAAAATATTTGTTTTAGGAAAATAACTGCCCTTCCATACTCATTTGTGGATCTCTCTGGGACTTTCTAGGACCCTTCTTACTGCTAATAGAATTAGATTTTGCTCTAGGCTCTGAAATGGGACAGAATGGTATATTAATTGAATGATCTCAGTGGCCATTCTGAATTTAAAGATGAACGTTCACTTCTGTTATATTTCCTATTCCAAATTTTGCCCAGCTATATGGCCCAACATAGCCTCTCAGAGTTTCTGCAATGAGGTTAAATAACAGCACTAAAACATTAAAATGACATCAAATATTCCAAATTAAATTAAAATATTCTAAAAATCATATATCAACATACCGTGATACTCCTAAATGCAATTAAAAAACCCTCCCATTGTTAATTTCCCAGTGATACAATTAAAAGATATAACTCTTAAAAAATTAAAATCCAAAATCTTTTAGTTGAAGTCCCAAAGGGCTAAGGTGTGAAAAAATTCTGCTGTCCCTGTGTATTACAAATCCAAGAAATTAAAGTCCCAAATTTCAGTTTAAAGTCTAAATAATCATTCTCTCCAACTGCTCATTTGCTCAATATCAGTTAGATGAATTTTCCATGTCTTCATTCTTTAAGCAGCTGCAGCCTGGACTGTCTTTCTCTAGAGTGGCTGCAGTTCAGGACCTCAGATTTTGTGTCTGTCTGCTTGCCACACAGCTCAGCGGCCTCACTATGAAGGATCTAAAGCATATAAAATTACACAGCAATTGTTTTCCACACCTACACATTAACAAAAATAAAACAACCCCCAAATCTTGGGATAGTTAACCCAAACATAATTATGCTCCAAATCTCAGCACTTAGTGTCATCAAAAGTCATAATAGAAACTCAAAAGTATCTGAAAAATATTTCTTTCAACTTTACTAGTCAACCTATATTGCTTGTCTGGGGCCCATGATCATGACCCCCGAAACGAATTAGGATTGCACAAGAATGTCCATAGCAGGACACCTGGGTGGCTCAGTTTGTTGGGTGACTGCGTTCGGCTCAGGTCATGATCCTGGGACCCCAGGATTGAGTCCCGCATCTGGCTCACTGCTCGGTGGGGAGTCTGCTTCTCCTGCTGACCTCTTTCCTCTCATGCTCTCTCTCTCTCTCATTCATTCTCTCTCTCTCTCTCTCAAATAAATAAATGAAATCTTTAAAAAAAAAAAAAAAAAAAGAATGTTCATAACATTATGCATAACAGCCAAAAAAAAAAATGCAAACGATCCAGGGGTGGCTGGGTGGCTCAGCTGAGTACCCAACTCTTGCTTTCAGCTAAGGTCCTGGTCTCAGGGTCACTACATGAGCTTGGCTAGGCTAAGCGCTCAGCAGGGAGTCTGCTTCTCTCCTTCCCTCTCGTCCTCTGCCCCTCACCACTGCTGTCTCTTTCTCAAATAAATAAATAAATAAATAAATGTCTAAAAATAAATGTAAACAATCCAATGCCATCAACTGATGAATGGATAAACAAATGTGGCTCACCTATACAATGAAAAATTATTCTGCTAAAAACTAATGGGAGTTGCTACATTCTACGATATGGATGAACCTTGAAAACATTATGCTGAAATGAAAGAAGTCAGTCACAAAAGCTACACACTGTATGATTCCATTTATATGAACTATCCAGAATCGGCAAATCTGTAGAGATAAAAAGTAGATTAGTGATTACGCGGTGGTGGGGTGGAGAGAAATGTGACTGACTGCTAATAGATGTGGGGTTTCTTTTTGGTGTGATGGAAATATTCTGGAATTTGTTACTGGTTTTAGTTAATGGTAAACTGACAATAGTGATAGTTAATATACTAAAAATTACTGATATGTACATTTTTAAACCATGAATTTTATTTTTATATATTTATTTATTTATTCATTCATTCATTTTTAATCGGGGTGCCTGGGTGGCTCAGTCATTTTTAATTTCAATCATTTTATTTTTTTAATTTTAATTCCAATGTAATTAACATAGTATTAAATTAGTTTCAGGTGTATAAGATAGTGATTCAACACTTCTATACATTACTCAGTGCTCATCATAAGTGCACTCTTTCTTTTCTTTCTTTTTTTAAAATTTTATAAGTGCACTCTTAATCACCTTCACCTATTTCACCCATCCCCCCACCCGTCTCCCCTCTGGTAACCATCTGATTGCTCTCTATAGTTCAGAGCCTGGCTTTTGTAAACGTGTCCTTTTATATCTCAATTTTTAAAACCCTTGGGAGAATATCTCAAAAGAGGTTAAATTTGATACTATGAGATTTACCACTTTTATGGGACAAGGATGTGGTAGAGGCTGGGAGTCACGCATTTCTTTTCTCAGGGATTGTCATTTGAGATATTCCTGTCTCTCTCTCTCTCTCTCTCTCTCTCTTCCTTTAAACTGGCAAGGGAAGCAGTTGGCATCAGACCCTGAGAAGCAGCTCTTCCCATTCAGTTTCCACTTCCCCTTGAGGGCCATCTTTCTGCATGGGTGTGGGCTCCCACGTGGTGACAGGGCCTGCACTCTCTCCCAGGAACCCGTGGTTTTGGTCCCGAGCCACAATGGTGACTGCCCCTTGTTGTGGAACATCTTAGGTCTGTGAACCCAGCTTCCCAGGGAATGTTCATCCCCAGAACTATTTTGGCAGGAGAACCACTTTCAGCAAGTTCCTGAAATAAAGGGGCTTTTGGTGAAGTGCGCCTCTAGAGACCTTGTGAGACAAATCCCTGTGTCATTTCTACTGGAGACCCTGCATCCTAGGGTTTGAGATGTTACAGGCTCTGGATGTCAAAGTGGGGAATGAATCTTAAAGGCTTTTATAAACCATGCATATCCATGGCTTAGGCCCTCCATAGATTCCTCCCTTGGCTCTGAATTCAGTTCAAACAGAATGAAAAGGGGTGCCCGGTTGGCTCAGTAGGTTATGCATTTGCCTTTGGCTCAGGTCAGGAAACGGAATTGAGTCCCAGCTCAGCTGAGAGCCAGCTTCTCCCCCTCCCTTCCTCTCTGCCTGCTGCTCCACATGCTTGTGTTCTCCCTCTGTCAAATAAATAAAATCTTAGCAAATACAATCTAAAGAGAAAAAAAAAAAGCACAAAAGGAGAGCAGCCACCCCACACCTGCACAAGCCCTTTACTTGCATGCTAGTTATCAAGCTCATACACGTGATTTAGCTGCATTAAATTCTTGCCCTGTGGACCTGGTTGAAAATCAGATTGTAAAAGCAGCAAATAATTATCCCCAATCAAGATGCTCTTGTCCTTTTGAGTGAATCCTTGCCTCAGATGCACTTGTTACTGAGGTCCTGATGGCCCCCTGTCTGCAGGCAGTGAGGCCCTGTAAAGCTATTAAATACCAGTGTCATTCAAAATAAAACTGTTGTAATTCAAATTCTAAAGCCAGCCCCCGCTAGGCACCATGACCCCCCACCAATTAGTTCAAGACCAACATCTAAAACAACCACTTCCCTGTGGTCAGAGTGGCCATAAATTACAGTGACTCACCAAAGTAAAAATCTCACATTGCCTAAGACTTTAAGTGTTTGCCAGGGACCATGAGAAGTTAGAAAGAAAAAATTATTACAATCTCACTGCACAAAATAGGCCCCTGCAAACTCCTAAGGATATGAATCCTCATGGCCTGGCTCTAGAGAAACCAGTCTGAATATCATTGTGTTCCTGATTCACAAACAGAAATGGATAGATTATCTGTAACTTCCTACATAAACTCAAAGCCCTCAAACCTTAATCAAACACAAACCTCTCTCTATATAATGATCTCAATGGCTTTAAAAATAAGTATTAAAATCCTATGCTCCAAAACAGAATATACAAAAATGGTAATAACAACTGTCTTCAAGTGATTGGATGGTGAATGATTTCTATTTTCTAATTTTAATCTATAAAATTTTTCTATAAAAGTTTCAATTATTTACACAATCAGAAAATTTCCTAACTGCCACACCTCCTGCTTTCACTTCCAGAAGCCAAGGGATGATTAGAATTCTGACACTTCCTAGAAACTGCTGCAGCCTCCTGACATTGGAATGAGTCTGGATTTCACAGTTGTATCACCGCTAGCCCAGGAGCCTCTATTTCTCCCATGAAGTTATGGGGTTTAACATAAACTCTGAAATTATAAGCAAAAAAAAAAAAAAAAAAAAAAAAAAAAAAAAAAAAAAAAAAAAAAAAAAAGCAAAGTGACCAAATGTTTGGATTTGTCTTCATTGACCAGATAGCCAGTAAGCTCACAAAAGTCTTGACTGTCTTCCAGAGAGAGTTGTAGAGAATAGAGAACAGGACACAGTTGTACCTTCACTAGCAAAACAAGTTCACAAGATAGGGCTATGATCATTTTCAATTTAGAACATTAGTTGAACTAGAAGAAATCTCAGCAGGCACTAAATAGATGTTTACTGTCACGGTGAAGTCTATAAAGATACATTTTAAAGTTAAAAGAATATTTGATCAAACTAAATCGAACTCAGCATGATGAACAACATGCCGTATACGCACGCACACAGCCCCATCCATGTTTATCAATGTATGGATCAAAAAAAAAAGTGAGTCATTTCCCCATCACCTAGTAAGAAAAGCTGTTGAGGTAATAATTTGAAATTCCCTTCCCTACACTGTATGGGTAAACCAGCCCTCCCTCTTCTGCAAGGGTCTTGAAGGAGAGGAGAGCGGCACGGGCCTGCCTCCAACCATACTGTCTCTTCTTCCTCATCTCCCCTGTCCCTCCTCAGCTTTCCCCACCAAGCCACTGAAACTGCTTTTGCCCTCCTGGTTACCAGATTCAATGGGGACTTTCTTGCCCTTAACTGTATTCAGTACTGACCCCACTATCTTTCTGCCACCACATAGTCCTGGTTTCCTCCTCCCTTTTGGACAATTTCTCCCTGGCTCCTTGGCTGGCTTCCCCACTGCTGAAACAATGAATGTTTCAGGGCTTCAGGGCTTCAGGGCTCAGTTCTGGTCCTCTTCCCTATACAAACTCTCTGCAAGTGACTTCATCTAGTTGCATAGCTTGGAAGACCATATACAGACACTGACTTATATTTCTGTGTCAGACTTTTATCCAAGTTCCAGTCTCATGGACCAAACTGTCTACTCAACACCCCCAACTGGCTGTCTATGGAGCATTTCAAAATTCCTATGTCCCTAATGGAACATTCCCTTTCTCTCTCCCCTTCCCATCTCAATATGTTCCTTTCTATTCGTCACCATCTCAGCAAATGATACCATTACCTACTCAGCTATTCATTCAATCCTATACCTAGGAGTCATCCTTGATTCCCCCTTTCCTGGGCCTCCCAGTCCAATCTAGCACTGACTAGTTGACTCAGACCTGAAAAGATAGCTTATCTCTACCCTAGTCCAAGCTATCAACATACCTTCCCCAGAAAATTCCAATTGTCTTCTAAAGGGTCTTTCAATTTACATTCTGGTCTCCTTATGTTCCATAAGGCAAAGTTTGAAAACATCAATTCAGATAATGTCACTCTATTGCTTAAAATCTTTCTATGACAGGCGACTGGGTGGCTCAGTCAATTAAGCATCTGCCTTTGGCTCAGCTCATGATCCCAGGGTCCTGGGATGGAGCCCCACAACTGGCTCCCTGCTTCTCCATCTCCTCTCTGCTTGTGCTCTCACTATATCTCTCTCTCTCTCAAATAAATAAATCAAATCTTTAAAAAAATCTTTGAGTGATGTCATATCATACTTAAAACACAAATTTTTAAAGATAGTCTACAAAACACCCTGTATGATCTAGTTTACAATTTCATCTTCTACTATATATCCATATATTTGATTTTTTTTTCTATTTCTTTGTTACCTCAGATCTTTGCGTTTTCTCCTTTTACTTTTGTGCTACAACTGAAGAATTTTTAAATAAGTCTTAAGATTCTTTTGATCAAAACAATACTTTAGATAACCTATGGGAGTTGTTTTCAAACCTTCATAAAAGTATGGCCAATTAAGGATATATCCAAATTCTTTGGCCCAGATAATAAGCCATGTCTTCCATTGGGAGCTATAAGGACTTGCTTGAACCTATAGACTGTAGAAATGTTTCATTTAGCCTCCTAAGATTACTGCTTCAACCATCTAATGACAACATGAACATTGGTTCACCCCAAATCTAAAACTGTTAACCCTAGCTCCCCCGATAAATTCTTGGGACTCTTTGCAAGCCTCCAGGCTTGCTGGGATAGATGGATTCAACCTCTTAGTGTTTATGCTGTTTACACTGTCTAAATAGTGCAAATATGGAAGGATCTTTACATAGTGCAGCTTAATGAGGCCTACTATTCCCACTGCAAATTCGGTGTGGCCACTGCTGCCTTTCACTGACCAACCGTCAGAACAGGAGTCCCCTGTTGCTTATTTCTTCCAATGGTGTTTGCCAAGGTCTCCACTTTAGTGGGATCTCCAGCAGACATTCCCATGCTGTGAGTCTGGTACTGTACTCTTAATGGGTCAACAGGAGTCAAATAGATGCTCTGCAGGGGCCTCTCCCGCTCTTCTGAGATGGTCTGGTGATGAGAGTAGCTGACTTTGATTGACAGCGACGGCACTGATGACTGCCCAGACTGTGGTATGGCCTTTTAGAGCTTGATAAAGGAAATAATAAAAATGTTATAGCTTTTATTTCCAAAATTAATTATAAGGGTAACAGTGATGATAAGTAAATAATGTAAATTTTTAATGACTGTCAATATAAGGAATTGTGCTGACCTGGGATCAATAAAACGTGGTTCTTGACTTCTCCCTCCTTTACTATCTAGCACAATGATTCACAAATTTTGGAGTGCATTTAAGAATCTGGGAAAGTTGGGGGACGCCTGGGTGGCTCAGTTGGTTGAGCGACTGCCTTCGGCTCAGGTCATGATCCCGGAGTTGCGGGATCGAGTCCCGCATCGGGCTCCCAGCTCCACGGGGAGTCTGCTTCTCCTTCTGACTTGCTCCTCGCTCATGCTCTCTCTCACTGTCTCTCTCTCAAATAAATAAATAAAATCTTAAA